>JASEVX010000015.1:2135644-2257407 GCA_031761405.1 Serripes groenlandicus
CAACGTTCCTAATGTTTGAATAGACTAAGGAAAGTCAAGAATACATAAATAAATCAATGCAGTCTTTTCCGGCGACATTGATGCCTTGCATCAACTTTCTCTTGTCAGGTATTGTTAACCCTTTCCCTCATACAGACACTTTCTGATACCTCTGCAGTAGACAACTTTTGAAAACATTTTGGCGAAAGGAGAAATTGTTCATTATTGTTCATTCATATTTATAGAAGGTTTCTGTATTTTTGTCTAGATGTTTTCAAATTCGTCTGCTGCAGAATTGTTGTATAATTATGGGAAGTTGTTTAAGCATGAAAGCTAAATTTAATCATCAAATAATTCTATGGTTAAAAAATGCCTAACCCGTAACTTTTGACACCTCTTCAGCAGATAATTTGTTGAATTCAATTAAGAGAGAGATATTTAACCCTTTCCCTCATATAAACACTTTTTGACGCCTATGCAGCAGACAGCTTTTTAAAAACATAATGACAAAAGAAGAAATTGCACAAAACGTGCAATTTCTCCTTTTGCCACAATGTTTTCCACTTTTTGTCATAGGTTATCCATTCCATTATGGAGATTTTCTATGTTTTGACGAAATACATTCACAGTCGTCTGCTGCAGAATTGTTGTATGAGGGAAAGGGTTAACAGTTTTCTCTGTCTGTAGAATGGTCAAAGAGGAAAAGTGTTTTTTGAAGAAAATGTTCTAACCCTTTCCCTCTTACAATGTATCTGTAGCAGACAACTTTAAAAACATAAGGGCACAAATATGGGTAATATCTATAAATGAAAGTGTCATTATTGAAGAGAGTCAAAAACATTGTGGCAAAAAGGGGAAATTGCTAATAACAAGCAATTTCTCCTCTTGCTATAATGTTTTCAAAAGTCATCTGCTGAAGATCCGCATATTGGAAAGGTTTAAGTATTTCCACTTGAGACATGGGAATTATTTCTTGGAGAGTGCCTAAAACCTCTTGCAGATTTCTGGAATGAGAATAAATTCCCATCATCCTTTTTTTGTCAGCAGGCAGGACCTTATGGCTGTCTGTATTAATTTTGCCTGGCAGCTCTTTGTAACATGATTAATCGCTAGATTACGAGTGGAGGAACCAGCGAGCAGGGTACCATGCTCATCAGCCCACTGACAGGTATTTTCCTGTCGACTGGAGTATTTAGACGCAGCTGGTGATCGACAGATAAGAAATCAAAATATACAAAAACTGACATTCATCCCTGCTTGTTAACATAGCGCTGATCTCTTCCTGGATATTATAGGGTCCAGATATTGTGGGAAACCCTTGGCAATATGGGAGCAGTAAAGATCGAGTTAAGTCTGCATCTATATAGGTTTAGTCCGATCTGGTTGTATAATACGTATTTCCTATGACCTTTCCCATCTGCAGACGGATTTATTGCATTTGCAGCAGACAAATTCTGAAAATATTTTGGGGGAAAAAAAAAAAAATGCTCATAAGGAACAATTTCTCATTTTGCCACAATGTTTTCAACTTTAGTCTATATTTATTTTTGCCTAAATATTTTCAAAGTCAACTGCTGCAGATTTGTTGTAGGTGGGATAGGATTAACATAGCTTAACTCTTCCTGGGTATTATAGGGTCAAGATATCGTTGGAAACCCTTGGCAATATGGGAGAGTGAAGATCACGTTAAGTCTGTATCTTTGTACAATCTAATCCAGTTGAAACTTCAATATTTCCTATGTTTTAGTTATTTAACCCTTTCCCTCATATAGACATTTTCTGATGCCTCTGCAGCAGACGGCTTTTTGAAAATGTGCAATTTCTCCTTTTGCCACAATGCTTTCCACTTTTAGTCATTATCCATTTAATTATGGAGATTTTCTATGTTTTGACAAAATACGTTCAAAGTCGTCTGCTGCAGAATTGTCGTATGAGAAAACTGCAGAAAAAAAGTATGCATTGATGCAGCAAACAACTTCTGAAAACATGAGGAGCAATTTCTTATTTTGCCACAATTTTGCTAACTTTATTCAATACATATAATTTAATTAATAGAGATTTTCTATAATTTTTAAAAAGATGTTTTCAATATTGTCTGCTGTACATTTGTTGTATGTGGGAAAGGGTTCACAGATAAGCTGATAGAGTGGCCATCTTTGAATAAATGGCTGGAAATAATGGTGACGGCTCAATAAAGTAAAATATGATTTGACTCGGATATGAAAACAATTTGTAGGAAACGTTTAATTGCTCAGTCAGAGCAAGTCCTCCTTTACCCCCAATGTATTCAAAGGTTGTCAGCTAAAAAGGTGTCAATTTTTTCAAAATCTTTTCTCACATACAGCAAATCTGCAGCAGTCGACTTTAAAAACATATAGACAAAAATATGGAAAACCTCGCTTAATTAAATTATAGAATTATTAGAGTTAATAGAGTCAATCACATTGTGACAAAACCAAAAATCTGTCATTATAAGCTTAATGCTTTCCAAAGGTGTCTGCTGCAGTTATGTGTTTTCCAACAAGATCAAATCTTGTGCAATCTGGTCTTGGTCAGCACTGCTTGTTTTTTTCTCACCTGTAGCATGAAGTGCTCAAGGCAAGTTATTGCGAACGCTCTTTGTCTGGCGTCTTGCCTTGTGCATTTTCTCCTCTGTAACCAGCTGATCAATTGGGATAAAACTACACAGCAAACATCCTCTCAATGTATGTAGAAAAGTATTAAACTAGACCAATAAACGCTTTGTGCAGCCTTTTCAAATGATTGCAGGCAACTTTTTAAAACTTTGGGACAATTCAAAATTGTTTATTTCACTTTTCCCTATTCTCATAATAGTTTCATATCTGTTGTCAAAATCACATGAAAGATCTATCTGCTTTAATTTAATATTTTTTATCAACTTTTAATCTTGTGTTTTGATTTAAAAAACATTTAAACCAGGATAATTAGGAAATGTATGGTGGTGGCATTAGAAGCCAGAATTTGCTTGTGAGCATTATTTATATAACCCTTCGTCACTTGCACCTCTACAGCAGACAACTTTTTTCAATATATACATTTTCATTTATGCAGATTTTCTATATATTTTTGCCTAGAAGTTTTCAAAATCATCTTCTGCAGATGTGTTGTATGTGGGAAAAGAGTTAAACCAGCATTATTAGAAGATAGATGGTGGCTGTAGAAGCCAGAGTTTGCCTGTGAGCATTATTTATAAGGTCTGTAGGATATCAACATGATAGATGCATTCAGAACAGAAACCTGAATAAACTGTCAGTGCTGAAATGTGGCTAATTGGCTGCAAATCATGTTCAACACTTCACTGTTGTGGCTAGTCAGAGATCAGTTAAACCGAAATAACTTGGCATAAAAACTTCATCAAAGATTGTATACATTGGACAGAAGTTTTATTTATTACTTAAGGTTATAATCAATGTGGCAGAGAGTTCTAAGGATTTTAAAAAAGCATTGAGTCTCTTTGTATCAATTATTTTAAGAATTCCTTGCTGTATATATGGATGAAACCTGGAAATGAGGAAACAGATTTAATGAGCAAAGTTTCTCATAATGGTGGAATTTTTGCTCTGCAGAGCAGAAAGCATGTGTTTTTGCATTAAAAACAGAATTGCAGATATATAAATGCCAACTTTTTTACACTGTCTTTTTTTTTATTTCTTCATGTTTGCAGTTAATTGGCAATAGAGTAAACCCTTTCTCTGATTTAGTAAACTGTTGATTTCTCTGCAGCATATCTATGAAAACATTGTGAGCAAAAAGAGAAACTACCCTTGATGAGTTATATGTTTTCTTTTCTCACAATATTTTATACTTTGTCTCAATAAAAAAGTATTATCCCTTTTCCCTTTGCAGACACATTTTGATGTTTATGCAGAAAACAACTTTTAAAAACATCATTTAAGAGCAATTTCTCCTTTTGCCACAAGATATTTTCAACAATATTCAATAATTGTATCAATATTTATAGATATTGTGCACATCTTTACCTAGATGTTTTCACAGTTGTCTGCTGCAGATTTATTGTATGTGGGAAAGGGTTAAATCCCCACAAGCAAAAGCTTGGGGAATTTATTGGAGTTTCATGCCGACTCAATGAAATTGTATAGCGAGTTTAGAGTGAACCTAGAAGTGAAGTGCATATTGTTATGGCACCTCAGTTGGACATCTTTTAGATCCACTATATGTAAGCCATAGGCTCAATGTGATCTATTGGGATCACTCCCTGTCTGTTGTCATTGTCATTGTCATTAACCCTTTCCCTCATATAGACGCTTTTTGACGTTTTTTGACGTCTCTGCAGCAGATGGCTTTTTGAAAATATTGTGACTAAAGAAGAAATTGCTCAAAACAAGCAATTTTTTTCTTTTGCCACAATGTTTTCTATTTTAAGTGATAGGTTATCCATTCAATGTTTTGACAAAATATGTGCAAAGTTGTCTGCTGCAGATTTGTCGTTTGAGGGAAAGGGTTAACCTTTCACTTCAACTGACTATAACCATTTCTATCACAGAAACATTCCTTTAGTTGTTATTTTTCAAAATTATTCAAAAACCTGAATTGTATGAAGAACTCTGTGTGCTATGGCATTTAAAAGGGGGGATGACAAAATATTTCTCTAAAGGTGCTTTTCTGAATGCAAGATATTGCAAACGATTTATTGTTCAGTTGGTAACCATCTATAAAGATTGTTACAAAATTATTGGTTGAAATGCATGGCTGCTGGGATACATCAATAAAGGTGTGAAAGGAAAAAAAACCATTAAAAGTCTTCTCCTTTCTTGTTGGTTCTTGTCTGATTGCAAGATATTGTTTTGTAAGAAATATTCATTTGGTGACCCTCTTCAACATTTGTTCAAACCATATTAGCCCCTTGTTTATCCTTTCATCCTTCTGTCTTCACATCCACTCTTATTTTCTATACCATTTTACTAAGAGTTACCTAATTTGGTATGTGCACTGTGTTCTTGTGAAGATGGTGTGTCTCATTCCATAATTTGGGATGTGCACTGTGTTCTTGGGAAGATGGTGTGTCTCATTTCATAATTTGGGATGTGCACTGTGTTCTTGGGAAGATGGTGTGTCTCATTCCATAATTTGGTAACTGTGACCTTGACCCTATGACCCCAATTATAGAAAATGTTTGTCCGGAACATATTTCCTATGTTCCAGAGTTCCAGTAAAACTGTGGTGCCGGTTATCACAGGTTAAAATATATATTTGGGATTGAAATTGGTTCTTTTATTATTCATGGCGTTACTTGCAACAGTAAACTGTATGTATGTTTTTGTTTATTTTCAGGACCCATTATGGCAATGTTTGCTACGTGAAGACAAATCATCTGACTCAGACCGGCCCCAGGATATGATTCGAGGCTTTGACTCGGCCAAACTCCACTGTTGTGATAAAGCTCAGAGTCCCATATGTGGATCTTTATGTGTCAAGGTAAGATGGGACCGGAGTAATGGTAGTGTCCCCCTTGGGTGCTTGAGGTCACAGGTTCATACCAACGACTTAATCAAATTGTAACACTGGCTTTCCCTCCTTTGCCCTAGGGACTCGCTGGTGTTAGGATAAATGGACCAGTAGTACTGGTACTAGTAACTAACTAATGAAAATCTCTAGAATTTCACTCAAGTTATTATATGACTTACCATTAGAACATTAGTTTGAAACCTGGCTCAGTCATTCAATTTTTCCAATCATTGACATAAGTCATTGTGACTATCCACAGTTTTGTCATTTAATCAAAGCAGGTTTCAGGAAGCTTATGACAAACATTAAACTGTGTATTTGATTTCATATAATATTATGTGCATGCGAATCTTTATCCACATTTTCCACAATAATCCTCAAGTAGGTTTTTTCCAGAGAACAGCTCCAATATAAAAATTAACCTTTCCCAGATACAATGAATCTGCAGCAGACGACGTTCGAAACATCTCTGCAAAAGTTGGAAAATTTCTATAAAAGAAATTATTTGTTATTGAATGGAATTAAAAATATTGTGGTAAACCGTAAAGCAGACTCTGCGTAAAGGATACATTTTTTGCAATGAGTAATTTCCCTTTTTGCATAATGTTTTCAAAAGTTGTCTTCTTCAGAGGCGTCACAAAGCATATGCCTGTGACAAAAGTTTAATCGTTTTGCTAACCTGATGTGATCTGTTCTGAGTTATGTTCTTCTAACCCATCTATGAATAAAGTAGGTTATTCTTGACAACTATAAACCTGAATTTGAGATAGAATAGACAACATTGTGAGAAAAGTAGAAATTGCTCATACTCAAACTCAAATGATTTGCCTTTCCTACATTGTTTTCAAATGTTATTTGCTGCAATTCCATTGAAACGTCATGGTTGTGGGGCTCTTTTCGAGCTGATTATTTACGCCTTTTGTTGTCAATGACTCATTCTGACATATGTCAACTCGGCAGCAAATGACTTGAAAGCATATATAGCTGTTGGAAACATTGTGGCAAATGGATAAATTGCCGAGTGTGACGCACATCAGCAGAAGACAAGTTTTGTAAACATAATGGCATAATAATGAGCACAATTCTGCTTTTTGCCACAAAGTTCTCATGTTTACCTAAATATTTTCAACCTTTCAATAATTATACTTTCATTGATAGACATTCTCACAAGTTAATTTACCTCAATATTTCATCAATACATTCTCACACGTTAATTTACCTCAATATTTCATCAATACATTCTCACACGTTAATTTACCTCAATTTTTCATCAATACATTCTCACACGTTAATTTACCTCAATATTTCATCAATACATTCTCACACGTTAATTTACCTCAATATTACATCAATACATTCTCACACATTAATTTACCTCAATATTTCATCAATACATTATCACACGTTAATTTACCTCAATATTACATCAATACATTCTCACACGTTAATTTACCTCAATATTACACCAATACATTCTCACAAGTTAATTTCTCTCAGTATTTCAGCAATACATTCTCACAAGTTAATTTACCTCAAAATTTCAGCAATTATACATGCATTTATAGAGATGTTCCATATGTATGTGGGAAAGGGTTAACCAAGCTACATGAAGACAAAAATGACTATAAAAATGATGTTTACTTTTTACAGACACACTTATGGAAATGGGATAAATTCATCCATAAATTTGAGAAGAATTGCGTCTACATCCCCTCATCTATATCCCCAACACATGAGTCAAAGATGCATGTCTGCTTGAAAGAAGGTATGTTATATCAACATTGACTGACACAAGATGCTTTTTATCATAAATTGTATATGATATGAGCCTGTCCAAGGGAATAGTTACACGTTGGCTTTTCTTAACAGTGTAGGTTCAGATCAGTCTGCAGAACTGCTTCATCTTATCAGAATTGACAAAAGTTGACAGAAGCTTCTAACAAGGTTGTAGAAGTTATATATATAAACCATGTAGATCTTGCTTATACTGTGCATTTCCACATTGTTCATAAAAGCCAAATTTTACCGTTTCCCATACATGGGTTTATATACTCATGATATGTATACTATATCATATATATCTAAGAAATATGTGTAATTAATTTATGTTATTTCTAGAATTATAGCAAAATAAACTTGATAATACTTTAATTTGAATATTACAATATAAGGTGTAATGAGAATATAATATTGTTTGATAAACATTATTTGAAATGCCATGCTTATTACTTCTCTGCAACAGATGACTTTTGAAAACATTGTGTCAAAATGGGAAATTTCCCCTTTTGCCACTGTGTTTTCAACTCTCCAGAATAATAATACTTTCCTGTAAAGAGAATAACCATGCTTTTTCATAGATGTTTTCAAAGTCTCGTGCTGCAGACTTGTTGTATGGGAAATTGATCATTTTTTAATCCCTGAAACAGAGGAGATACGGATTATAGTGCCTCTGTGGAAGACAGTGGTGCAGAGGTAGAGCATCGGCCTCTTGTATCAAAGGTCCCTGGTTCGAGTCTCGTGATAAATGGGTCCTGACTTTGGGATTTTTCAACACAAACGGCGGAGTACTGGTTAAGTCTCCAGAAAGCAGACATCGAGCGTGATTAATATAAGCTGAAAGCTTGTTTCGCAATTGATGTAAAATAAATAAGTTTAAAACTAAAAACTGTAGCAAACAACATTTGGTAACAGTGGGTGAGAGGAGAACATTGTTATGGTTAATTATTGCTCCTTTTCCACCTATGTTCTCTCTTTTGTATCATAATCATTTCACAAGTACTATAACATTTGCAGACATTAACATTCCCAAAATTGAGGCAAAAATATGGAAAATCTCTTTACATTAAATGATAAATATTGAACAGATTTGAAAACCTTGTGGTAAGAGCAGAAATTGTCCATAATGATTTCAAATGTGTCAAAAAGTGTGAAAGTGTAAATATGTCTTCAAATTGGTAGTGTTGAGATGATTATGACATATCTGTTTTAAAATAATTAGATGTCAATACATTCTACATTCAAGATCTGAATACATGTATATGTGCTACCTATCTTAAAGTGCACATTTAACGTCAGACCAAATATTGAGGGTCAAAGCTATAGATAGGGTAAGATTTAAAATGGATGCTATTCTCTTTCCAGTGGAAGAGCCATGTCTGATGGGCTGTAAAGGTTTATCGTTTTGTACAAACATGAACAATCGCCCAACTGAGCTGTTCCGCAGCTGTAATTCAGATGCAGATGAGGCTGCAAGGAAGGAAATATTGCTATGGCAACAAGGCACGGTCATGTTACCAGGGGCTGAAGTACCAATAAAGGGTAAGAAACAGAGATCTTTATTTTAATATCAACTCTTTTCTTAACCCTTTCCTTCTGCAGCAGTAAACTTTGAAAACGTCCAGGTAAAAATATTGAAAAACTCTATAAATGAAAGCAAGGCTATTGCATGCATATAGTTGAAAACATTTTGGCAAATGGATAAATAACTCAAATTACTCCTTTTTCAAACAATGATTTAAAAACTTGTCAGCTGTAGTTGTGTCAAAATGCACCTACAAGTGGGAAAGTGTAAACTGTTTTTTTCTTTCTCAAATCAGAGACAATTTTAGCTCATATGACTTATTGGAATTGTTGTCAGGTGTTGGTGTTGCATTTCTTACAAGCTACAGCTTTGAAACATGGAACACTTATTTAACATCTTTACCATGTATTGTGCTCGAATAATTGCCCTTGTGTTTAGGAGTTTCATAAATCATAATTCACAAATATAATGAAAAGAGTGGACATTTTACGAAAAATTTTCTTCTTTTCCCAAAATAGTATAAATTTTGTTTGAAATTATGCTAAAATTTTAGATCTTTCTTTAATTTCCTTCATGCTTTCAAAGCAAATAACCCTGATGATATGTAGGTTTTTCCGATCTAATATGAATATTGATGATTATCAAATTACTTCTTCAAGTAATGTTTATAAACACTTTCATCATACAGATCGAGTCATGTTTACACGGATACCATGACCCTCGTGTTATACTTGCCTAGCTTTTCTGTGTTGAATTTATAAATCCTACTTGAATTGAACAGTTTGCATCAATTACAAAGACACATTGTTTGTAAAACTCATCTATAACATACATGTCTAAATATTCCTAGATCTGTATAAACCCTTTCCCACGTTAGCACTGTGAAAATACAGTCAAACTTGTGCTTAAGACCACCTTGGAATCGCGTTTCCCTGGCTATAGCAACCATACTTTTAGTTTCCCAATTACCCATTTTTAGCTCACCTGAGCTTTGCTCAAGGTGAGTTATTGTGATCGCCTTTTGTCCGGCATCCGTCGTCCATCGTGCGTCGTCCGTCGTGCGTCGTGCATCAACTTCTTCTCCTCAGTAACCAGTGGGTCAATTTGGATGAAACTTCACAGAAAGCATCCTCTCAATGACTTCACAAGATTTTCTTCAAATATTTGGGATCCATGCAGAATTCTGGTTTCCATGGCAACGAAATGAAAAAAACTTCAAAATTCTTCTTCTCCCAAACTGGTTGGCAGATTTTCAAATAATTTTGTAGAAATGTTCCTTGGATGACCCTCTATGAGATTCCTTCAAGCCATGTTGATTGGTCAAAAAACATGGCCGCCAGGGGGGGGCGGGGTTATTTTTCCTTATATGGCTATAGTGAAAACTTAAAAAAATCTTCTCCTCCGAAAGTGTCAGGCCTATTTTCAAATAATTTTGTGGAAATGTTCCTTGGATGACCCTCTATCAGATTCCTTCAAGCCATGTTGATTGTTCGAAAAACATGGCCGCCAGGGGGGCGGGGCTATTTTGCCTTATATGGCTATAGTGAAAACTTAAAAAATCTTCTCCTCCAAAAGTGTCAGGCCGATTTTCAAATAATTTTGTAGAAATGTTCCTTTAGTGACCCACTATCAGATTCCTTCAAGCCATGTTGATTGGTCGAAGAACATGGCCGCCAGTGGGCCGGGCTATTTTGCCTTATATGGCTATAGTGAAAACTTAAAAAATCTTCTTCTCCCAAACTGGTTGGCAGATTTTCAAATAATTTTGTAGAAATGCTCCTTGGATGACCCTCTATTAGATTCCTTCAAGCCATGTTGATTGGTCAAAAAACATGGCCGCCAGGGGGCGGGGCTATTTTGCCTTATATGGCTATAGTGAAAACTTAAAAAATCTTCTCCTCCCAAAGTGTCAGACCGATTTTCAAATAATTTTGTAGAAATATTCCTTGTATGACCTTCTATCAGATTCCTTCAATCCAAGTTGATTGGTTGAAAAACATGGCCACCAGGGGGGGCGGGGCTATTTTGCCTTATATGGCTATAGTGAAAAGTTAAAAATCTTCTTCTACGAAAGTGTCCGGCCGATTTTCAAATAAGTTTGTAGAAATATTCCTAGGGTGACCCTCTATCAGATTCCTTCAAGCCAAGTTAATTGGTCGGAAACTATGGCTGCCAGGGGGCGGGGCTTATATAGCTAAAGTGAAAAAAAAAAAAAATCAGGTGAGCGATTCCAGGGCCATCATGGCCCTCTTGTCTGTATAAGTGACCCTTCCATTAAAGACCACACATGGACAAAGACCAGATTATTGTGTTCCAAGTGGTGGTCTCTATACACCGGTTCCACTGTATTTAGTCAAAAACATGAAAACTATCTGTAAATGAAAGTACATGTATAATAATTCAATAGAGTTGAAAGCATTGTGGCAAAAGGAGAAATTGCTCTTCAATAGTCGCCTGCTACAAAGGCATCAAAATGTGTCTATATGAGGGAAGGCTTAACCCTTTCCCTCATATAGACGCTTTCTGACGCCTCTGCAGCAGACGGTTTTTTGAAAACATTGTGACAAAAGAAGAAATTGCTCAAAACGAACAATTTCTCCTTTTGACATAATGTTTTCCACTTTTAGTCATGGGTTATCCATTAAATTATAGAGATTTTCTATTTTTTGAAAAAATATGTTCAAAGTCGTCTGCTGCAGAATTGTCGTATGAGGGAAAGGGTTAATGGAATAAGAAATAACCAAATGAAATCTTCTTTTTTCAGACATCAGAAAATGTGAACCAGAGATGTGGAAAGCAATCTCATGTGCATACCAAGTAAAACCGTGCTACAAGAACCCGGCACCTCCACAGATTTGTTTGTAAGTCAAAAATCACTTTATTAATCCTTTCTTTTACCTGATATCTAATGTTAAATATCATCTTAACCATTTCCCACATAAATCTGCAGTAGATAACTTTGAAAACAAAATGGCAAAAATATGGAATATCTCTATAAATAAATATAGAACTATTCAATAAAGTTGAAAACATTGTGACAAAATGGGAAATTGTTCATTATGAGATCGCCTGCTGAAGAGGCATCAGAAAGTGTCTGTATGTTGGAAAATGTCAACCAGAGGGGGGTTTCTGGGTCAGCTCATTATATTACATGATATCAAACGTTTATTCTGGTTTTATATGAGAGCATATGATTTGATTCTTTTGGATCGTGCTCTGACAGAACAGAAAAGAAGAAATTGTATATAACAGGTTTTCCAGTGGCCCTAAAATTCCTATTTTCTTTTTAAATTTTGCTAAAATTCCTAAAAAAGTTTCAAACATTTAAAAATCACTCATTTTTCATTGAATTTGTATTTTGTTGAGTAAAATTGATCATGCAAGACTGGTGCTGAATTTACCTTAAACTGCTCTAGACTTTCATGTGCTTTTTTTCGACATTACAGGGAAGATTGTATGTATATTATGAACAAATGTGTCGAGACCACCCAGTTACAGGACAGCATGATACAGAACATGTGTAAACGACTGCCGCCCGCTGCCAGTGGAAACTGTACATCCGTTAAACAATACCTCTGTAAGTTTTATAAGACTGATGCAAGATTTTTGCTCCTTATCACAGATATGATTTGCCATCAATAAACATGCGTCTAGCAACCACTACAAACTTGCATTGTTATTATTAGCAAATAGGAAAATACAGAACACTTCACTATGACAATATATCTGTAAGTGCTACCTCCTAAAGAATGTAATAAATTTCAATATTTAAATAGATACATATACCTAATGTGCCGATGCAATCATTTCAGATATGGGGTCTTATCACATGACTTGCATATCTCACCAAGTATAATGCCCCACTGTCTTTTTTTCAAGTTTTATTCTTTGCGTAATCAGAGCTACGAATCTTGGTATATATATGATTCTTCTTAAAAGCTGTCCAGAAAGAAGGTCTTTTGCCATTTGAATGATAAGGTTTCTTTGCTGTCTGACAGTTCCATTCTAATTCTTAAAGTGAAAGGTAACCAAAGTTTTGTTTCTCTAAAACTCAGTATGTTTGAGCAAACAAAAAATAATAGTACATTAAAATTTCAGCAGTTAATCAATTTTATGACACAAATTTTATATTTGACAGATCCCAAACCTGTGAGGACGGAATCCCTTACAACACCTTGTCAACCAAATTCATGTGATAGTGACAAAGAGGTCTGTTTGATCCATCGCAGAAAATGTCACAAGAGAGACAACTGTAAAACACATGTTTGTAAAAAAGGTTGGTTATTTTTTAAATTGTGAAAGTGTGAAATATATATTTGATACCCAGTAGACGACTTTTAAAATCATTGTTGCAAAAGGAGAATTTGCTCATTATGAGCATATTTGTGTCCAGATGTTTTCAAAGTAGTCTGCTGTAGAATGTTTGTAAGTGGGAAAGGGTAAAGATATTGAAACCAGGGTAATCTGATTTTTCTTGTTTTGTTTACTGCTTAGTATTTTAACCCTTTCCCTCATATAGATGCTTTCTGTTGCCTCTGCAGCAGATGGCTTTATGAAAACATAGTGACAAAAGAAGAAATTGCACAAAACGTGCAATTTCTCCTTTTGCCACAATGTTTTCTACTTTTTGTCATAGGTTATCCATTCAACTATGGAGATTTTCTGTGTTTTGACAAAATACGTTTAAAGTCGTCTGCTGCAGAATTGTCGTATGAGGGAAAGGGTTAATGTTCATTATGAAATAACTAGACATGTTAATTGTTAACCCTTTCCCCATTGCATGTGCATTTTGACGCATATAAAGCAGACAACTTTTGCCACAGTGTTTTCAACTCTATTCAATAGTTATATATATTAATTTATAGACATTTTTTACATATTAATCAAACAATATGTTCAAAGTTGTCTGCTGCAGAATTGTTGTATGAGGGTTAAGTCTTATATTTTCCCTTGTTCTTTTTCAGGTTGTAAACTTGGTCATGCCTCCAAATTAGTGGTTCCCCACAATACCAATGTACTTGTTCCCATTTTCAAAGATTCGGAGATCAGTGGTTCCTGTCAGCGTTATAAAGTGTGCCATTGCTCGCATAACAGCGAGCTGAGTAAATGTCAAAGTGTGAGATGCGTGTCCAAAAATAAATGTGTCATTTCTCCAGGTGTCCGAAAAGGTAAATATTTTAGCAATTCATTTTGCGTTAAAAAGGTTTGACTGATTTATTGGGGTCTAATTTAATGCAGTTCTCAATTATATTTCATTCATGCAGTGTATCTCGGTGGCCAGTTTGCCTACCTATGTGTTTCCTGGCTTTCTCACGCCAGTTCTTAACACAACAGCTTTTTTCCAAAGTATCTAGCTGTTTTTCCACGTAGTTTGTTAGTCCATTGGTGGAAGATGAATGATGCATGTCACATTGATGTTTGTCAGGCATTGGAAAGAAAGTTGGCCAAACTAGTATTCAAACTCACAACCCGTGGATTAACAGTCTGCGTCTCTAACCATTGAGATATTAGGTTTTGATATGATAAAAAGGGAAAATGCTAGAATGCAAGGCTGAGAGGTTGCTTCTTATTTCAATGTTTATTTTTTGTGAGGGATCATATAGTTAGCTAAGATTTTATAATTTTACATCAATTGCTAAACAAGCTTTCATAATATATTAATCACGCTCAATGTCTACTTCCTGGAGAAAAAACCAGTACTTGCGCTGTTTGTGTGGAAAAATAAAGGCAAAATCAGCTCATAATTGGATTGAAACCTGGGACCTTTGGTATGAGAGGCCAACACTCTACCTATGCACCACTATGAAAACACACGTTAATTTTATTTAAACATTTTTGAAATTTGAATTATAATTTTGATACAGTGTTTATTGCAAATGTTGGCTGCTGCACAGGTGCTTTACTCTTTCCTTTATACTACAATTCTGCAGCAGACAAAAAATGGAAAATCTCTATAATTGAATGGATAACCTATGACGAAAAGGGGAAAACATTGTGGCAAAAGGAGAAATTGCTTGTTTTGAGCAATTTCTTCTTTTGTCACTATGTTTTCAAAGAGCCGTCTGCTGCAGAGGCGTCAGAAAGCGTCTATATGAGGGAAACGGTTAAAGTTGTGTGTATCGGGTAAATTTTGTAATTGTATATTGTGTGTATTTTCAGCTCACGAAGAGCACTACAAATCTGATTGCAATGACTGTATCTGTTTTGGCGGTGAACGAATATGTAGCAGACGACACTGCTCTGCAAAGACAACAAATGTTACACATATAGGTATTGTAGTCCACATGGTTTTTTTTCCTTCTATTGTTAGACACACAGTTTCACACTAGTTTAGCATGTGATATTTATCAACCTGTTTGCTTTAAATTCTAAGTAAGAAAAATAAATATCCCTTTTAGCTCAAGGTAAGCAATCATGATCGTCTGCAGTAATCTCTTTTTAGAACATTTCTTTTAACCTTTTCCCACATATAGACACCTTCTGACACCTCTGCAGCAGACGACTTCTGAAAACATTGTGACAAAAGAAGAAATTGCTCAATACGAGCAATTTCTCCTTTTGCCACAATGTTTTCAAATTTGTTCAGTAAATATACCCTCATTTATAGGGATTTTCTATATTTTCGTCCACATGTTTCCAAAGTCGTCTGCTGCAGATGTGTGGCATGCGGGAAAGGGTTAAAACCACTTGGCCTTTTTCAAACAAACTTCGCAGAAATGTTCCTTTGATGATCCTATTTGAAACATATTCAAAGAATCAAATTCTATATAGAACCCTGGTTGCTTTGGGTGATCAAATGACTCATCTTTGAAATTATTCTCATCTGAAACTGCTTGTCTTTTTTAACCCTTTCCCACATACGGACGCTGTCTGACGTTTTTTTACAGCAGACTACTTTTGAAAACATTGTTGCAAAAGGAGAAAACAAGCAATTTAACCTTTTGCCACAATATTTTCTACATTTTTCATTTAACCTGTAGATTTTTAGTGGGTTTTTTTTCAAAAAATTATTTCAAATTCATCTGCTGCAGATTTGTTATATGTGGGAAAGAGAAGGATTATTTGGTAGAAATGTTCCTTAGGTGACCCTCTACAAAAGTTGTTCAAATCAAATGGATTGATCATAAAAATAGGTTTACTATGACAGTAATGTCTGCTTTGAAATTGCTGGTTTGGTTTCAACATAATTTGGCAGAAATCTTACATAAATCCTTCGACTCCTTGTTTAGTTGGAAAACATGGCAAGTAGTGGCCGGGCTTAAGCTGCCTTATTTGCCTATAGTGCAATCTTTGAAAATCGACTCATCTGAAAGAACTGTTACCAAATAATGTAACCGGGAGTTTTGCCTTGGTGACCTCTTCAAAGTTTGTAAAAATTAGTTGGATTGGTAAAAAAAATCAATAAATGGGGGAAAGTGTTGAATTGCATTGATCAAAACAATTCAATGTCCAGTAAATAAAAATATTTTCTGAGATTTGATTTCATCTTCAGAGGCGCATATATATATTAAAGTGAGCTATGCAGGGCATCATGACAATGATTTTACAATGACTTTACCAAAGTAGTATGTGTAGCTAAGAAATTTCTAATGTAAGTTTTCCTCAGATTTTAAAGCCGTCATTTCCCCTTGTGTTTTGATTAGTTAAACTTGTGAACAAACGTATAGATGATTGCTTATAAATGTTTTTATCATAATGCATTCACAGACCAGGGTGTGGAAAGCATGATAAAACTTATCTCAGTACTTGCGTGGCCCGATGTTCTCATTTCTAGTGTACTGATATTTCAGGTGTAATAGGGTGTGAATGTGTCCGTGAGTACAAACCAGTGTGCGGAAAGAACGGTAAAACATATCCCAGTTCTTGCGTGGCCCGATGTTCTGGACAAACTGATGTGGAACCAGGTGCTTGTTCCTCCAGGGATCCATGTAAAAATGACACCTGTGCCGAGGGTTACAGGTGGGAAATATTTCTTAAAATCATTGAAGATTGACCTTTTCCAATATACGAGGGACAGTGAAAAATCTCTATTAACCATACTTAAAACATTGAATAGAGTTGAAAACGTTGTGTAAAAAGGGAGAACTTGCTCATTATGAGTAATTTCTCCTTTTGCATCAATGTTTTGAAAAGTTTTATGCCGCAAATGTGTCGAAATGGTCTGCAAGTCAGAAAGTTGTGCAAATTACCATTTGACTGTTCACAGGATGAACTGATGGTTTGTATGAAACATTAACCTTTGAAATGCCAAGGTAATAAAAATAGCTTTCCCACATTGTGTTATCAAGTCATCTGATTCAGAAATGTATTCTGTATCAGAATTGATTATAGACCAGCAAATTTTTTGGTGCAAATACAGGCGACAGATTTAGATTGTGTATGTGACTAGGACAGATATGTACCAAATATGGTAATGTGACGTCACTGGAATATGATGATATGTTTTTCTAAATGCGATATAGTGATGTCATTCACATGATAAATATGAATCAATATTATTTCATGTGTAAAATCTTTTATTGCATTATTGAAAAAATATTTAAATTCGTATAATTTGTCTTTATTCTGTCTTAAAAAGTATAATATGTATATAACAAAATGAAAATACTGTTGCAGGAGCATTATGAGGCTTTGTACTTTCTACTCCCACAGTGGGAATATTAATATCTATTTCGAAATTCGGTCTAGCGAGATATCAATTTTTCCATGTGGCTCATCATAAAATACAAAGTGATGTATCACTACTGCAACATGATATTCCCCTTTTAACCCTTTCCCACATACAGACGCTTTCTAACATCTCTGCAGCAGACAACCTTTGAAAACTTTGTGACAAAAGAAGAAATTGCTCAAAACAAGCATTTTCTCCTTTTGACACAATGTTTTCAACTCTATTCAATAAGTATGTCTTCATTTAGGGAGATTTTCCATATTATTGTTGAGGTGTTTTCAAAGTCATCTGCTGCAGATTTGTTGTATGTGGGAAAGGGTTAATGTTTGTATGTTTGTATATTTCAGATGCGTAAGGGAACAGTCAGTGTGTATAGGACAGAGACATGATCAATGCCTGCAGTATATGTGTGGTAAGTCTTGGAATGATTCCTGTGTTTGATAGACCTATACTGGGAGAGTGTATATAATTGAATAATTGGTGTAGTTATCTCAATCAGTAACAGACTGCCTCGATGGTGTAATGGTAGAGTGTCTGGCTCAATGCGGGAGGTCATGGATTTGATCCCCAGCCCGGTTATACAAAAGACTTTAAAAATAGTAGTAATTCTACCCTCCTTGGCGCTCAGGTTTGTTAGCGTTACAACTGACTCTATGCTGTCAGGATAAATAGAACAGAAGTTCTGGTAACTTATCCAGGTAGCACTGTATTGCATATAGCTGAAAAAATGAAGAACTAAATGAAAGCGGGGTAAAACGTCATCCACACAGACTAATATGACCGTATAGACCACATCACATGGTACTGGACCTTTGGGATTTTGAGACGGTTTTTGTATGGCGTGGCTCATATCTGATTGACATTTGTATTTGCAGTTAAATTGGATGATTGTAATGACCATCTTCATCAGCCTGTATGTGATACGGCAGGAGTGGAGCACACAAATGAATGCATTTTACTCTCTAAGAAAAACACCTTAGCTTATACAGGTCATTGCATTGTGAGTATAGACCATTTTGACCTTAACCCTTTCCCTCATATAGACACTTTCTGACGCCTCTGCACCAGACTGCGTTTTGAAAACATTATAAAGTGACAAAAGAAGCAATTTCTCCTTTTGCCACAATGTTTTCCACTTTTAGTCATAGGTTATCCATTCAATTAAAGAGATTTCTATTTTTTGACAAAATAAGTTCAAAGTCGTCTGCTGCAGAATTGTCATATGAGGGAAAGGGTTAAGCTTAGAACCCTTTTCCCTTCATAGACAAGGTTAGACACACATGCAAGATAGATGAGTCTTGAATATTTTGTTGGAAAAATAAGGAAAAACTTCTAAAAACAAACAGTAGCTGGATTACCCACAGTGTTTTGTAATATCTGAGATGTTTTCAAAGAAGATATTTCTAAGAATATTGCTAAAAAAGCCTGTTTACCATTTCCCATATACAACAGATCTGCTGCAGACTTCTTAGAAAGCATCAGGGCAAATATATTGAAAATCCCTGTAAATGACATTAACAGCATTTTCTCCCTTTGCCACAATGTTTTCAATTGACGTCTGCTGAACATACGTCAGAAAAATACATCTGCACGTGGGGGAAGGGTTAACTGTAACTTTACAATTTTTTCATAGAAGTCAAAGTGTCAGATGAGTGGACTAGTTTGCGGCCATGATGGTGAAACTTATAACAGTGAATGTGCTGCTCTTGCTGCAAGGACCACCATCGACTATCTGGGTCAATGCCGGACTGTTGGGGATATCTCTAGTTAGTAATCTATTTATTACTTCCTCTGCTTTTCTATTTCAAAAAGGTGAGATTTTATTGTAATTTGATCTTGGTTAAGTTTTGTGATTAGTTTTCAATAACCCATATATAAGTTTTTATCGTCTGACGTTTTCAAAACATTCAGGTCAAAAATTATCAGATCAATTTACTAGTTTACAAGTCCTTATTTCTCAGTTAAGCTTTGGAAATCAAGAAATATATGTTTTATAGTTGTAGGATCCAGCGACGATTCAAGAATAAGATGTGAGCATGTTGAATGTCAGCCAATCCGCCCAAAAGGATGTCAGGGTATAGTCCCACCCTGGGGCTGTTGTCCTGTCTGTGGTAAGTATATAGGATTTTATGACATTTTTCTCCCAGTGGGTTGTTGAAAAATAACAGTTGGTAAATCAGTGTTTTATCATTATACCCCCGATAAACGAAGTTTATACATTGGAGTCACCCTGTGGTCTGTTGGTCCGTTGCGATTTTCCTTGTCCGGAGCATAACTTTAAAACTAATTGTTGGAATTCAATTAAACTTCATACTATGATACAACACATTGAGAGGAAGTGCGGTGTACAGGAACCATAACTATATTATACCTAAATACAGAGTTATTACCCTTTGTTACTTTTTATTGTCCGGAGAATTATTGAATAACTAATAGATGGAATCTAATAAAACTGCATACAAAGGTAGAGTCCTATGAGAGGAAGTGCAGTGTACAATAACCATAACTCTAATTTACTTAATTACAGAGTTATTGCCCTTTGTTACTTTTTGTTGAACGTAGAATAATTTTAAAACTAATGGATGGAATTCAATAAAACTTCATACTATGATACAACTAATTGAGAGGAAGTGCAGTGAACAATAACCATTACTCTATTTTAGCTAATAACAGGTTTAGTGCCCTTTGTTATATTTTCTTGTTCGTAGAAAAAAAATTATCGCCCTTTCTTACTTTTTTCTTGTCTGGAGATTATCTTTAAAACTACGAGTTGCAATTTAAGGTGGGGTTTCTTAATATTCCACTACCTTTCCTATCAGGGCGACGTTCGGGGGGTATTAATCACATTCAGTGATAGTTCTTGTTTTTACTGTTAACCTTTCCCACATGAGTAATCTGACGCCTATGCAGCAAATGAATTTTGAAAACATTGTGGCAAAAGGAGAAATTGCTCATACTAAACAATTTCTGCTTTGGTCACAATGTTTTCAACTCTATCCATTTATCATATATTCATTTACAGAGATTTTTATATTTTTTAGTTTTTGTTTTCAAAGACGTCTGCTGCATATCTTTTGTATGTGGGAAAAAGTTAATCATTAAATGTCATCAGTATATCAGTATGTCTATGCATGGGATGAACAGATCAATTGTTTGCTCAAATTTGTTTCCATTAAACATTTACCACATACAGATGCATTTTAACTCCTCTGTAGCAGACGACTTTTGAAAACATTGTGGCAAAAGGAGAAATTGCTCATCATGAAATTGCTCATGATGAGCAATTTCTCTTTTGCCATAATATTTTCAACTCTATTTAATGATTTAACTTTCATTTATAGATGTTTACCATATTTTAAACCAGATTGTTTTGAAGTTGTGTGCTGCATATTAGTTGTATGTGGGAAAGTTTTTTGTTCACTCAGTGAGGATTAGATATAATGTGACACTCAAACATTATCCTCTAACACCATGTATCTGTGGCCCATGTACATTAAGGATTAGGTCCTTCCCTTTAACCCTTTCCCACAAACAACATATCTGCAGCAGACAACTTTGAAAACATTTCAGGAAAAATTTGGAAGATCTATTTCAATGAAAGTTTAATTATTGAATAGAGTTTAAAAACATTGTAGCAAAAGAGTGTCTGCATGGGGGAGGAAGTTATTACCATATACATATAATAACCTTATCACATGTTCTACTCCCTATCTAGCCACGGAGTTACGTCTACTGTACAGTGAATCCATGGCACGTGATTTGACCGCAGCTGTTAAGAAAGGACCGATCAAAATTGGTGATGTATTGGAGAGTCTGTCCATGCGCATGTCTATTTTGGATTGCGATGTTTTTGGCTACCTCAGTTTAGACGGAGAAATCATCCTTTTAGTGGCACCAGTCAGTGTAGAGCCTACAAAGTTACAGGTATGGATGCCCGGACATGGGCTATGGCACACTACATTGTGGGCTTTACAACCATTGCAGATTCAGATTAGAATGTGCCATTGTGCACTCTTATCAGGAGTCAGTCACTGATTCATTCTTCACCCTTTCCCATGTACAACAAACCTTTAGCTGATGACTTTGAAAATATTTAACCCTTTCCCTCATATAGACGCCTTCTGACGCCTCTGCAGCAGACGGCTTTTTGAAAACATAGTGACAAAAGAAGAAATTGCACAAAACGTGCAATTTCTCCTTTTGCCACAATGTTTTCAACTTTTTGTCATCGGTTATCCATTCAATTATGGAGATTTTCTATGTTTTGACAAAATACATTCAAAGTCGTCTGTTGCAGAATTGTCGTATGAGGAAAAGGGTTAAGTGAAAAAAAACAGAACATCTCTACAAATGAAAAAAAAAATTGAATGAATATGAAAACACTGACAAAAGAAGAAAATAAACATTGTGAACAATTTCTACATTTGCCACAATGTTTTCAAAAGTTGTATGCTCTAGAGTTGTCAAAAGGCTTCTGTATGTGGGAAAGGTGTTAAGTATTATGACAAGAATCTGGCCAAACAAGTTTTCAATTTGATTGTTATCGGGGGGAGGGTCTACCAATATACTAAATTCTGACCACGCACACCTGCTATCTGGGTACTTGGGTACTTTTGATTTAGAACACAAGCTTGTTAACAATAAATCTTAGCTGTTTATTTTAGAAATATCGATCTCTTTTGTTGATTTTCTTTTACAGTTTTTATCTATATCTGTTGCATGAACAGTGATGTCCTTCCAAATCAGACTGCTTACAAGCTTTTGTATTGGAATGATAGGAAACAATCAGGAAAACTACAGTTAATTGAAAACATTAATATTCTAGGGCACACATTTTTTGCTCAAGCATGATGAAACTGTGTCAGAAAGTTTAAGGTCTTATATTAGTCATGTTCGGTCAAGAACTTGATCACAAGGTCAAATTTAAAAAATATTTACCATGTCAGGTCTTTGCCTATATTTTTTATCAAATTAGTCCTTTAAGTGTTTTATCATAAAGACATAGGGTACTCAGGTGAGTGTAACAGGGTCACAAAGGCCCTCTAGTTTGTAGAAATAAAGCATTACTAATCAAAGGTATTTTACCAAAACTGTTAAGAATATCTTGTGGTAAGGAGAGGCAAGTGAAACAAACGTCGCTTGTAAAAAATCACCTACTATAATGTGTACTTAGATTTTGGATTGTATATATAATATAATAGGAGATGGTTATTTGTATACAAAAGGAATCTTCTATACTCAAAACTTGCAACCTTTTACTGGTTATCCTTTCTCCACTTGCAGATTCATTTTAACGCATCTGCAGCAGAAGACTTTTGTAATCATTGAAAAGAAGAAATTGCTCACGTTTTCAAATCTTTTCAGTAATTACACTTTCATTTATATGGTTTTTAATAAATTAATTTTGTTTAGATGTTTTCAAAGTCGTCTACTGCAGAATTGTTGTATGTAGGAAAGGTTCCAAAACAAAAATTGTGACATCCTTAGTTTATTTGAAATTATGTAATAAATGTCTAGCACATTTTAGTGGTCTCACTATCCATTGTTTTCCTCAGATCTTTTCTAAACTGATGATTCCAATTATATTGTATCAAATATTTATCTTCCTCTCTCTTTATATCATTTCAGATGGCAGCATGTATATCAGAAGCAGAGAGATTGAAATATGTGATTAATTCACGGAGCCCCCTATTTTCATCCAACATGTTGTTAACATCACTTCTTCATGCATCTTTTAGAAAACCTGAGTTAACTCCAGCTTCTGGAGCCGTAATTTATACTCAATGTTATTCAGTGATCTTGACGCTGCTGTTGTTGCATTTTACTCAAAGAATGTTTGGATATGTGTGAAAAAAATATTTAGGTACCAAATAGTGGGAGAGAAAATTATCAGAATCTCATGCTGTGAAATCATGAAACGCTGAAAGGGAAAACATAATGGTGCCATATGAGATGATGTACATGCATAATAGAAGACATGATCCGTAATCCTTAGCAATGGTTTCCAGGTAGACAAATTAATCTTTACAGCAACTGTGAAACTGTGGGGATTACTTTGATTCCGTTGTAGCTATGTCTCCAAAGAAGATGTAGGATTATGTTACAATTATTGATTCTCATGTTACAATCAAAATGATTGGATATTATGTTCGATGTTTTTTAAAAATATGAATGATGTTATGTCAGATTATTTAGTTGCTATGGTAGAAGTTACTATGGTAAAGTAGTATTCATTATGGACTGTGATATCTTGTTGCCAAGAAGTGTTTAGGTTGTTATGACAACAAATTTTGTCATGGAACGTGAATTAATGGTTAAAGTAGTGGGTATATACTGTGATTAAATGTATTAATTTGCCAAAGACTGAAATAAGAGAGATCAATCTGCTTTACCAATCACCTATTATCCCTTTCCAACCTATAGATACTTTTTGACACCTCTGAAGCAGACTACTTTTGAAAACATTGTGGGAAATGGCGAAAATTGCTTTAAACTCAAGACTTAATTTTTATAATAGACGTTTCATTTTTTTTTTTTTCACCAGATGATTTTAAAAACATCTGCTGGAGAAGGAAACGTGGTTCAGTGGTAGAGCATAGGCCTTTCGTACCAAAGGTCCCAAGTTTGAATCCTGCAATGAGCGGGTTCTGCCTTTTGTGATTTATCCCATACAAAAAGAGTGAGTACTGATTAGGTCTTCAGGAAGCAGATATCCAGTGTGATTAATATAAGCTTAAAGCTTGTTTTGCAATCAATATAAATTAAATGATTTTTTGGAATGATATAATTTATCTTTCATTTCGTGCCCTTCAGCTTCGTTATATTTACTTGTGTCACTTCCATTCATATTTAAGCTAATCCATGGGAGAAAGTATGAGTTGGCATTTATGAACAGTGAAGGTGCATATATCAGTAATAATTAACCGTTTCCCAGGACATGTACGTTTTAAACAGTGTAAATCCAGATCAGCCTGTTCAATTGTTCACATTTTACTAACATTAGCTTGATAGAAGCTTGTTTAACCCTTTCCCTCATATGACAATTCTGCAGCAGACGACTTTGAACATATTTTGTCAAAAAATGGAAAATCTGTATAATTGAATGGATAACCTATCACTAAAAGTGGAAAACATTGTGTCAAAAGGAGAAATTGCTTGTTTTGAGTAATTTCTTCTTTTGTCACTATGTTTTGAAAAAGCCGTCTGCTGCAGAGGCATCAGAAAGTGTCTATATGAGGGAAAGGGTTAAATGTGTATATTCTCTACATCTACTCCATCTTATGGACAACGAATTTTCAGCAGACGACTTTGAAAACATATCGGCAAAATTATGTAAAATCTCTATAAGGGAAAAGTTATTATGAAAAGAGTTGAAAACATTGTGGCAAAAGTAGAAAGTGTTCATTATGAGCAATTTCTTCTTTTGCCACACTGTTTTCAAAAGTCTTCTGACTCAGAAATCGTGTGTATGTGGGAAAGGGATAACTTAAATCTTTCCCTCTTGCTAATGCATTCTGACACATTTGCAGCAGACCACCTTTGAACGCATTTTGGCAAAAGAAACAATCGCTTACAATGAGCAATTTTTCAAATTGATTCATTCATGAAACGTTCATGTTTCGAGATTTTCTGTCTGTGTGCAGATTAACTTCTTGACTGATTGATTTTTTTTTTAATTTTTATGCCGCTTTCAACAATTGTTTAGTATGCAGATTTGTTATATGTGGGAAATGGTTAATTGTTACTGATATAGGAGACCTTACTACACCACTGAAAGTGTATGTAGATCTACCATGAGAATTAAAACCGCAGCATTTTGAAAGTATTCCGAGAGGTAATGTGTAGAGGCATGAATTGTATGACAAAAGTCAAAAGCTATTTTAGACATTTTCAAATTGAAAAAATAAAATATGGTTGAAAAGGTGTAAACAACCTCTATGGGTAATTGAAAAATTGCTCCATAGAATAGACTTCTCTTTTCCCACTATATTTTAATGTTATTTGCTACAGATGAATCAAAATAGGTTGAATTAGGGAAAGAATTAACCCCCTCTTCCTTCATACAAATAATCTACTGCAGGCCCCCTTTGAAATATCTAGGCAAAAATGTGAGTATTCTCTATAAATGAAAGTATGGATATTGAAAGGAGCTGAAAACTCTGTGGCAAAGAGAGAACTTGCTCATTATAAGCCATTTCTCCATATGCCACATTGTCTTCTGCAGAGGTGCCAGAAATATTTCTATATGTAACCCTTTCCCTCATACGACAATTCTGCAGCAGACGACTTTGAACGTATTTTGTCAAAAAATAGAAAATCTCCATAATTTAATGGATAACCTATGACAAAAAGTGGAAAACATTGTGGCAAAAGGAGAAATTGCACGTTTTGTGCAATTTCTTCTTTTGTCACTATGTTTTCAAAAAGCCGTCTGCTGCAGAGGCGTCAGAAAGCGTCTATATGAGGGAAAGGGATAACCAAAGAGGATTGGGTGAAGAAATAGTAAATTTTAGCATTTGACTTATGTCATTCTATTTAACTCTTTGACGTTATTTGTTACATTTAGTATTTTAACAAGCCATAACCACCTTACATATTGCATTAGTATATAAAGACTTGTTTTTTATACAATCGACTCTCAATAGATAATTTGAGGTAAACATTTGCCTGTGGATTTTATTATGATAATTTGATATTCACATGCAATTAAACATTTAAGCCCTTTGCCACCTGCAGATGCTTTTTAGCACATCAGCAGTAGACAACTTTTTGAAAAAATTGTGACAAAAGGAGAAGTTGCTATTTATAAGCAATTTTTTCCTTTTTCCACAAAATTTTAATTCTATTCAATAATAATTATTTCAATTATAGAGATTTTCCATATATTTTTCCTCAATATTTTCTTAATATTTTTTTGTTAAATTGGAAGATAACTGTTGTGTTAGACAGTTGAAAACATTGTGGTAAAAGGTGAATTTATCTCTTATGATAAGTTTCTCCTATGTTTTTAAACATCAAAATGTGTCATGGAAAGAGTTATTGATAACCTTTGATGAAAATATTAAGTGACTTTAAAACATTGTGAGACAAGAAGCAATTGGCCATAAAAACAATTTCTCCTTTTTCCTCATTGTTTTTATACTTTTCAGACAAAATGTTGTTGTTTTTTGTCTTGATATTCATCAGTTTGAAAGCTTGATTTTGTAAATTGACAGTTGCAGTCACATTTTGACACAAGTTTTAATGTATGTAATGATATTTCATTTGACTGAGTTATATTTGTCATAATATTGTTTGTAAAACCTGGGCTTGTATTCACCTTTTATTCAGAATATCCTGTTAAAACACAGCTGCATCAGATGACTTTGAAAACAATGTGAAAAAAAAGAGAAACTGCTCAAAATGAGCAATTTTCCACTTATCACATTATCTTCATCATTCTGTATTCAATAATTGTACTTACATTTATGGATATTTGGCATATCTTTGTCTTTTTGTTTTAAAGGGGCATCTGTTGTAGTTTGTTGTATGTTTGAAAGGGTAAAATCAAATTCCATATCCCAATGTTTTGATTCTATCCAATGGTCTGACAGCATCTAGTTTCAAAACTCTCCAGAGCACAAAATGAAAAGGTGAGTTTTTGTGATGGCCCAGTGTCTGTCCCTCATATGCTTTATTACCAATCCCTTCAACCCTTTCGAACGTACAGCAAATCCACAACAAACGACTTTGAAAATATATATCTACTCAAAAATTTGGAAAACTTGATCATTTGATGCAGGTCGGAAAGGGTTAAACTGTTTTCGAGATTATTTGGAAAAAATGTTGCTTCAAATATTTTGTAAAATCTACATACTAGTTGAATTAAAACATTGTGACAAAAGGAGAAATTACTCATTATGAAAACGTCTGTATGTTAGGGTCAGGGTTAATAAGAAATTGGAACAAGAATAATCGGTGAATATAAATCCTAATCTATTTGATGTTAATCTCAGGTTGAATCTAGTCATGTTTTGCTTTAAATAATGTGTTTGTGTATTAATTATTCTTTGGTTTTTATCTGATTTGTTGATATATCACCCTAATCCTGCTATACTTGAGTTTAACGCTTTTCCACATGCAGACATAGTTTAAGTTGGTTGTAGTGGGTAAAAGAGAATTGGTTTACACTTTCTGCTGCCTCTTCAACACATTGTGGCAAAAGGATAAATAATTGCCACAATGTTTTCAACTCCATCCAGTTATTATACTTCCTTTTTACAGAGATTCTCCATTTTTAACCCAAGTCAATTTCAAAGTTATCTGCTGCAGATTTGTTTATGTTGAGATGGATTATAATTAGCCATTTCTTCACAAAGAGTTTATATCAATTTAATATTTACACTTTCACTTACATAGATGTTTCCATAGTTTTGCCTAGATGTTGACTTTGTCGTCTGCTGCCTATATGTTGTATATAGGCAATGCTAACTAACATTCACAAACGATGTAGCCTAAGATAGGCATGCTCCTGCATGCAGTAAAGTTTTGGTTTATTTCTTTCTTTAAACATCATCAAACAGTTCTATGTATAAATCATCAGGTTCACAGTTTGTATCTGTATAATTGGAAGTTTAATAATAAATGTGATACAGAGTTGTCGAAAAGAAGCTTTCTGCTTTTTCCTAAATATTTTCAGAAGTTGTTTTGTATTCAGCAAGGATTTACAAAAAAAATATACGAAAATCAATAATAAAAATGACGTATGGATAAATGGTACAAAGAAAGCAGGATAAAGGTTAGGATTTACCATTAAAAGCATTTAAAGTGGTCTAGTCCAAAATGACAGGTTTATGTTAAAGTATTCTAACTATGGTGAATGGCTGAACGAGTTAGAATAGTGTTACAAAATAGCTAAGATTTTAATGGTTGGATGTAGACATTGGTATGATGTAAATGTGAGAATCTTTATGATATTCCAACTTTCCTAATCTGCACAACTTTGAAAACTAAGCTGTTGAAAGCGGCATAAAATCCCAAACAAACAAATCCATACCATTGCACATTGTTCAGAATAATGACCCATGGACATCAGGTGTTTTGTCCTGGTTGGGAAATGTACTTGTTAAGCATGGATATCTTGTTTCTCCAATTACCATTATGATAGTTAATCCTTTCCCACCTGCATCTGCAGCAGACAACTCTTGAAAGCATTGTGACAAAAGGAGAAATTGCCCGAAAAACAAGCAATTTCTCTTTTGTCACAACACTGTCAATTCTATATATTATTTATAGTTTCATTTTTAGAGACTGATCATGTTTCTAGGTAGATATTTTCTGCCTCTGAATTGTTTTATGTGGGAAAGGTTCGGAAAGGTGTGCCGAATGTATTGGGGGAAGTATTTGTTGACAAAGTGATTGAGACAAAGTTATGTTAGTTCTGTCAAGAATTATTGTGTGTCAGAACTGCTGCTGCATTGTTGTTTGTGTGTAAATATTCATAACGAGAATATGTATGTTGAATCGGTTTGTAACATTATCCCTTTCCCTCATACAACAATTCTGCAGTAGACGACTTTGAACGTATTTTGTCAAAACATAGAAAATCTCCATAATTGAATGGATAACCTATGACAAAAAGTGGAAAACATTGTGGAAAAAGGAGAAATTGCACGTTTTGTGCAATTTCTTCTTTTGTCACTATGTTTTCAAAACGCCGTCTGCTGCAGAGGCGTCAGAAAGCGTCTATATGAGGGAAAGGGATACAATTATTGGGCTTTTTGGTCTTCTGTGGTCAGAAGTTCATACACCATTTTGTCTGCTGCAGATTTAGTCTCTGTGGAAAGGAGTAAAAGAAAAGAATATGAAGATAATTAATGAAAGTTTCTTTTGATACAATATAGAAAACATTTGTAGAAAACAATATTTTACCCTTTCCTTCAATAAGACTTAAGCAGCAGAAGAATTTAAAAACATTTTAACAAAAAAAAGTAATTGACAATGAACAATTTCTCCAATTGCCACAATGTTTCCTATTTTATTCAACAATAGTTCTTTTCATTTTTAGAGATTTTCCATGTTTTTCTACTAAATGTTTTCATAGTTGTCTGCTGCGTATTTGATGTATGTGGGAGAGGCGGGTTAAAACGCTGGTCAGAATGTAAGAATTATGACTTTTGAGAGCCTCGACTACAAGTTACTTTTTTCAGCAGCATTTTTTTTAATAAGATTTAAATTTGTTTTAATTTAATGTAAATGAATTTTTTTTTTGTTTTCCTGAAAGTGTACACATGAAATGTATTGGTTTATTTGAACAATCAGAGCAGATAGTAATAACGCAAGTAAAATACTATTTCAATACTTCCACTGCCCTGTACTAGGAACGAAGATTATCTAAGTCCGTGCATGTACAGAAGGAATTGATTGCCATCATTGGTTTGTGTTGAATCTCCTTATTCAACTATGATTTTAATAGTTGCACACACTGCAACACTGAGCAGTAGTAAATACACTCTGTGTCAGGAAAATTGCTAACTTTTTTCATGTTAAAATACAATTTTACAGCAAATCTGTAGCAGACTACATGTACTTTGAAATTATATAGAAATAAACATAGAAAAGCTCAGCAAATAATGATATCATTATTGTATAGAGTTGAAAACATTGTGACTAAATGAGAAATTGCACATTATGAGCAATTCTTCCTTTTCCCACAGATTTTTCTAAGGTCTAGAAAACATTGTGGGGGAAATTGCACATTATGAGCATTTTTTCCTTTTCCCACAGCATTTTCAAAAGTCATCCACAGAAGATGCAATTTTTAGTGGGAAATTGTGGGGAATTGCAGATGATGTGCAATTTTAATTTTTCCACAATAAGGTTAATTTTGTTGTTATCTAGATTTTATGTTTATGTATTTATTTCCCTTAAATATTTGAACCAAAAATTTGTTTAATTTATTTTAATTAAAAAAAGTCTTCAGAAAAGAATAGAAAATCTAGATAATCATGTCAGTATAATTTTGTCACAAGTTACAAAACAATTATGAGAAAAGACAAAGTTGTTTACTTTTATTAGTTTTTTTTTTTCAAAATTACTGAGAATTGTTTAACCCTTTCCCTCATATAGACGCTTTCTGACGCCTCTGCAGCAGACGGCTTTTTGAAAACATAGTGATAAAAGAAGAAATTGCACAAAACGTGCTTTTAACCTTTTAACACAATGTTTTCCACTTTTAGTCATAGGTTATCCATTCAACTATAGAGATTTTCCATTTTTTGACAAAACATGTTCAAAGTCGTCTGCTGCTGAATTGTCGTATGAGGGAAAGGGTTAAATTTGCTTATCGTCATATCACATAAAATGCTTGATTTTGAGGAGCCTAGAAATAATAATTTTGTTTGCATGATTCCTGTGGTATTATAATCTTAAGTGTGAACGGGATGAGTAAGTTGTATTACTCCAGTCTCCATGTTAACCCTTTCCCCCATACAACAAATCTGCAGCAGAAGGAAGACTTCTTTGAAAACATTTAAATATAACAATGGAAAATCTATATAAATGAGTGTATAATTATTGAATAGTGTTGAAAACATTGTGGCTAAAGTCCTCTAATGTGGAGGCATCGAAATGTGTCCGTATGAGGCAGAGGGTTAAGTACAAATGTGTTGGTTGTTTTTTAGATCATCTGAGCCGAAGACTCAAGGTGATCTATTCTGATCACTCTCTGTCCATCATCCGTCATAAGCACCTGAACCAATTTCAACCAAACTTCACTGGAATGATCCTTTCAAAGTTGTTTAAAGATTTTAAAGAGAACTTTGGATGCTTCTTTAAAATGATTTTTCTCGGAACGCTCTTGTCTGATTCCAAGGTAATTTGTTATAAATGTTCCCTGAGTGACATTTTACAAAATATTATCAAGCCATATGGATTGGTTGAAAAACATGGCCACCAGGAAAGGGGTAAAAGGAACTTTTAGCTTCTAACGACATCTTCTCTTAAACCAATGAAATAATATCAACCAAACTTCAAAGAAATATTCCTTTGGTGGTCCTCTTTGAAATTGTTCAAAGATTTAATGCATTATTACAAATGTCCTTTACTGATAAGCTGTCTGTCTAATTTGCAGTTCATTCCCAATCTTGATCAAAAAGCGGCAAAATGACAAAACTTTAAAATTTAATTCTTATTAGTTTTCGTCTGATTTCAAGATAGTTAAGAAGAAATGTTCCTTTATTGACACTGTACATAATTTGTTCAAGCCATATGGATTGGTCGAAAAAGATGGATGCCAGGCAGCATCGGGAAAGGGGTAAAAGAAAGTTTTAGCTTCAAACGACATCTCCTCTTAAACCAATAACATAATATCAACCAAACTTCAAAGAAATGTTCCTGTTGTGCTACTCTTTGAAAGTGTTCAAAGATTGAATGCATTATTGCAAATGTCCTTTACTGACAAGCTGTCTCATTTGCAGTTCGTTCCCACTCTTGATCAAATGTTCACCTTCATAAGCATTTGCTACTATACTATAACTGAGGTGATCGATTTAGGGCCATCTTGGCCCTCTTGTTTTATTTACTGTTTGTATTTTAAAAGTCAGTTAACGGCATTATATATAGCTTCAGCATTATAGAAAGATTCATCATCTGTGTTTATATTAACCCTTTACTACACACATCAAATCTCGAGGGCTTGGCGTGAAACAGTTGTAACTAAAATTGGTATTTGTTTACCAAGGTTATTCACCTCTCCATAAAGTCTTTGTAAGCGTTAAATCATTTTTTCTTGGTAAACAATGGAAATTTAGGTGCCATTGCTCGTTCTGAGCGATGGCACCTAAATTTGCATTGTTTACAAAGGGGTCAGAATTGCCCCTAAACCAGGGTTTTCAAAATAGGTTTTTAGTTACAATTGTTTCACGCCAAGCCCTCGATCTGCTGCAGACGACTTTGAAAACAAATTGGCAAAATCATGAAAAACCTCCATAAATAAGAGCTGAAGAATATAACAGAGTTGAAAAGATTGTGGCAAAAAGAAAAATTGCTAGTTTTGAGAATTTCCTTCTTTTGCCACAATGTTTTCAAGTCATCTGCTGCAGAGGCATCAAATTGTCTATATGTGGGGAAAGGGTTAACTTTCATATTGGTGCTTCTGTGTCATGTCACCTGATCAAACAATCCTACCTTATTTCGTAACAAACTCTTCAATACTGGAGATAACAAGGTAACACGACTAATCAACTCTTTCCCACATCCAACAGATCTGCAGCAGACCACATTGAAAACATCTTTGCAAATATATTGAAAATATGTCCAAATGAACATATAATTATTGAACAGAGTTGAAATTATTGTCATTATGCACAATGTCTTTCTTTGCAACAATGTTTTCAAGTCTTTGTACTCAAGTGAGGGATACAGGGCCAAAAGGACCTCTTGTTAAGTATTCTGTAAGACCCATCTGTGGTTTAAACCCAGGTCTCCAGCATTCAAGATGGGTGCAGTCATTACAGGCAAACATAAACTTTTGTAAAAGACGATACTTCGTCAAAATGCTTTGACTGCATAGTGCTATCATAATTAGTATTTTTGTAATCTATTAACCCTTTCCTTCATATAGACGCCTTTTCAAGATACGTCTTTTGAAAACATTGTGACAAACGGGAAAATTGCTCATAATGAGCCATTTTGCCCTGTGCCACAATGTTTTCAACTTATTTCAGTAATTATACCTTTATATATATAGAAATATTCTATGTATTTGCCTATATGATATTAACCCTTTCCCTCATATGACAATATTGCAGCAGACGACTTTGAACATATTTTGTCAAAAAATAGAAAACCTCTTTAATTTAATGGATAACCTATGACTAAAAGTGGAAAACATTGTGTGAAAAGGAGAAATTGCTCGTTTTGACCAATTTCTTCTTTTGTCACTATGTTGTCAAAAATCTGTCTGCTGCAGAGGTGTCAGAAAGCGTCTATATGAGGGAAAGGGTTAAAGTGGTGTTCTGCAGATTACTTGTATATGGGGAAAGGGTTAACACTGATGTGGAATGTGTGTGTTTATTTATATGTAAAAGGATTGTGTTTGTTTACATGTTCATTTGAGTATTGCTATATTTGTTATATATTTGAAGAAAAAAGATAAATAAATTGTTATTCATTGAATTTGCATTTCATATTTTTATTTTGAGAGATAATTTGCCGAAATTACAAATCTGCAGTAGTCAACTTTGAAATCATCTTGGCAAATAAAGGGAAAATCTGTAAAAAGAAAGCATTATTATTAAATAGTTGAAACATGTGCAATTTCTACTTTTTCCACAATCTTTTCAAAAATTGCCTGCTACACATCGACATGTAGGAAAGGGTATATTTGTCCTCGACATGTCATGAGAAGAAATTTATCTATCAACATGACTGTTCCATGGAACACATGTTTCCTCAAAGAAGATATGTCTAATAAATATCTCGAACCAATTCAGTGGGAGTGTTTATTTGAATGGTGTTTTACGCGGGTTTCAACAATTTTTTCGGTTTTATCACAGTACTTATCCATTTCTCCTTACACTAGTGAGTCAGTCATGATGCTTACCCCTCAATCATGAGCGCCATGGAGGCAAAGCCATTAATACCAGTTTTGAGGTCATTGGTATTGAACCCACAACCTCCTGCACCGGAGGCGGTCGCTTTACGTCCACACCAATCAGGCATTCACATCAGTGTGACAGAAAGACGGTTCCTGGAGATATAATCCTTAAAAGGCAGGCAACAGAAACTCTTAACTTGCATATATTACCCATCAAAATATAAGCATACATTCCAAAGAAAATAATAGGAAAACAAGTAGTCAACTCTCATAATGCAGAAAAATATGGGAAATTTGAAAAAGCATTGACATAACCAAAAGTGTTATGCAACTAGAACTGGGAATTACTCCCAAAAGGATACTTCCTGCCCCTCAATGCTAGGTCAAGGAGGCCTTTTGCTTTCCACATATTGCAATATTTTTTAAAATTAACTAATTTCAAATATCTCCCATTTAATACTTAGGACCAGGATCATATTCCTATATGCACATTTTCAGATATTGTTCTTCAATTGGGTGAAATTTTATCAAAATCCATCCAGCAGTTTACGAGGAGTTTGGCTTAAAAGGCTACTTCCACATTCTGCAATATTTAACCCTTCCCACATACAACAAATCTGCAGCAGTAAACTAGAACATATCATGGTTATAATGTGGAAAATATATATAACTGAAAGAATGATAATTGAAAAGTTGTCTGTTCCAGAGGCGTCAGAAAGCATCTGTACTGTAAGTAGGAAAATGTTAAGTAACTTATAGTTCAATTATCTACCCTTAATACATAGCACCAGGATTATCTTCCGTCATGCACATCCTCACATATTGTTATTCTGCCGAGTTAAGTTTCATTAATACGGAAAAAAACCATAAATGGTTTTTTTCGCTTATAGGCAACAGGTGTGAGATTTTTTTTCTTTTTTTTTTTTCAATAACCCATGAAGCTTTCTGAAATGAAACTGGAAAAATCCATGGGGGCCGCCATTTTGGATATGTATAAAAAGCAGACGTAAAACACAGATTGAAAATTATTGTCGGCTTTTTAATCTTTTTTTTTTTAAATCGGTTTATTTGGGTATGTATAAAATGAGCAGAAAAACACGGATTGAAAATTATTGTCGTCTTTTTAATCATTTTTTTTAAAATCGATATTTAAGATCATTAAATTGCTGTCTTATGTGGGAATTAACATTTGTACGAAAAGTTAAAAATAAATGGAAATCTGTAAGAAATATGTTTTCCCGTTCGTCAAAAAAACGACAGCATTAGCCTTCTATGCCCAAAACTAAATTTTGACTGTATCGTAGCCAAAGAAGGACGTGACGTCGTTTCCGTTAAACTTAATCTTGGCGTAACGTCAATGGAGCGACGTCGTTTCCCGCAAAAAAATGGTATCAACATGAAAGACCCCAAATTCCTATACATGAGCTATTGACTCACTCATTCAAAGTATAATTATTTATCAAACATTGTGGCAAAAGGATAACTTTCTCATAAGGAGCAATTGTTCTTGTGGCAACAAACTTTTCCTAAATCGTCTGTTGCATAGGCCTCAGAAACCGTCTCTAATAGGGAAAGGGTTTAGCAGAAATGTGACCCCTTACATAATTTGTTCCAGTCATATTGACTGGTTGAAAAAGGCAGTCACCAGGTGGCATCAGAAAAGGGCTGATCTATTTGCTTCTTTACCATAATGCAGGTGATCGATTAAGGATCATCTTGGCCCTCATGTTTTAACCTCGTTCATTATAAATGTATTCCTTGATTTTCTGAAAGTCTTTACTTTATTATACCCCCAAAAAACAAAGTTTTGGGGGGGCATATAGGAGTCAATGTGTCAGTCGGTCGGTCGGTCGGTCGGTTGGTTGGTTGGTCGGTCGGAAGCCATATTTTGTCCGGCCTATTTCTTACAAACCACTGGGTGGAATTCAATAGAATTTTACATGAAGCTTCTATTCCAAGAGGAGATGTGCATATCCTAAAGGGGTTACAATTGCATGATATTTCACAGAGTTATGGCCCTTTTACTTATTAAGTTGTTGGTCATATTTTGTCCAAAGTCATATTTTGTCCGGCCTATTTCTTACAAACCACTGGGTGGAATACAATAATATTTTACATGAAGCTTCTATACCAAGAGGAGCTGTGCATATCCTAAAGGGGTTACAATTGCATTATATTTTACAGAGTTATGGCCCTTTTACTTATTAAGTTGTTGGTCATATTTTGTCCGGCCTATTTCTTACAAACCACTGGGTGGAATTCAATAAAATTTTACATGAAGCTTCTATACCAAGAGGAGATGTGCATATTCTAAAGAGGTTACAATTGCATGATATTTTACAGAGTTATGACCCTTTTACTTATTTAGTTGTTGGTCATATTTTGTCTGGCCTATTTCTTACAAACCACTGGGTGGAATTCAATACAAATTTACATGAAGCTTCTATACCAAGAGGAGATGTGCATACCCTAAAGGTCTTACAATTGCATGTTATTTTACAGAGTTATGGCCCTTTTACTTATTAAGTTGTTGGTCATATTTTGTCCGGCCTTTTTCTTACAAACCACTGGGTGGAATTTAATAACATTTTACATGAAGCTTCTATACCAAGAGGAGATGTGCATATCATAAAGATTTTACAATTGCATGTTACTTTACAGAGTTATGGCCCTTTTGTTGGTCAGTCGGAAGCCATATTTTGAGTCAAGGTGCTGTTTTGGGGGTATTTATCACCTTCAGTGATATTTCTAGTTATTTTCTGTTCAAATAATAGACAACAGCAATACGAATTACAAATATGTTTTGATAATGCAAGAAACATGACATTTACATTATTATTGTCTAGTCAATTACTTATAAATCCTTTTTTATGGCCAAAGTATGCTCTTTAATTTTTTTTTATAATTATCTTGCGTTTTTTTCGTAAATAGGTAGCACCTATAGATATATTATCTTTCTAGCCAGTTAAGAGGAGTTGTGCTTACTAGAAACATGGAAAGACAGATGGACATGATAATTCCTATGTACACCTCTCTCCGAAAAGACTCCCCATAAGTTAATGTTGTATTGCAAGCAATACAAAAGTCCACATTGTGACAGCACATTGTGTATTGTATGTGCATTTGTTGACAACAAGAGGGCCATGATGGCCCTAGATCGCTCACCTTAATTATACAATGTACTGCAATGCAAAACACATCTAGACAATTATTCTGAATGCAACCTCCACTGTGTTAACAAGATTTTACTTCATTTGGTCTAGTGATCTATATTCTTTTACCTGATATGACCCATATTCCAACATGGACTAGATATCATCAAGACAACATTATAACCCATATTCGAACTTGACCTAGATATCATTCAGCTCAACATTCTGACCAAATTTCAAACGGCTTCTACAGTGTTAACAAGATATCCCTTCAATTTGGCCTAGTAACCTAGTTTCTGACCCAATATGACCCATATTCGAACTTGGCCTAGAAATGTTTAAGACAAACATTCTGACAAAATTACAAACGTTTGAAGCAAAAATTGCGGCCTCTACAGTGTTAACAAGATTTTCCTTTAATCTGACCTTGTGACCTACTTTTTGATCCAACATGACCCATGTTAGAACTTGACTTACATATAATCAAGACAAACATTCTGACACAATTTCAAACTGCTGAAGTAAATATTGCGGTCTCTGGAGTGTTGACAAGATGTTCCTTCAATTTGACCTAGTGACCTACTTTTTGACCCAACATGACCAATGTTCGAACTTGACCTACATATCATCAAGACAAACATTCTGATAAAGTTTCAACATGCTCAAGTTGAAAATGTGTCTTCTACAGTGTTAACAAGATTTCCCTTCAATTTGGTCTAGTGACCTAATTTCTGACCCAATATGACCTATATTCGAACTTGACCTAGACATTTTAAGCAAAAATTGCGGCCTCTGGAGTGTTAACAAGATTTTCCTTCAATTTGACCTAGTGGCCTACTTTTTGACCCAACATGACCCATGTTCGAACTTGACCTACATATCATCAAAACAAACATTCTGATAAAGTTTCAATATGCTCAAGGTGAAAATGTGGCCTCCAGAGTGTTAACAAGATTTCCCTTCAATTTGACCTAGTGACGTAGTTTTTGACCTCATATGGCCCAGTTTCGTACTTGTCCAAGATTTGATGGAGATTGGATGCAAAATGTAGCCTGTAGAGTGTTAACAAGAGCAAATGTTGATGACGCACGACAGACGCCGGACGGACGCCGGACAAAATGTGATCACAATAGCTCACCTTGCACTTTGTGCATAGGTGAGCTAAAAACAGCAATGCACTGCATACATTTCTCATTTCGACCTTTGACCTGTAAGTGTGACCTGGACCTTCCAGTTACAAGCCTGTGTCTTGTGCGCCACATGTCACCTCATTATGGTGAACATGTTAGCCAAGTAACTTGGGAATTCTGTGATGCATGGTTTCTCATTTGACCCTTGACCTCTAAGTGTGACCTTGACCTTTGAGGTACAGGCCTGGGTCTTGTGTACTACATGTCACCTCATCATGGTGAACATGTGTGCCCAGTAACTTTGGTAATTCTATGAAGCATGGTCGAGATGCGGGCTGGACAAGATAGTCCTATCAAACAGTTCTCGTTTTGACCTTCGACCTCCAAGTGTGACCTTGACATTTGAGGTGTGTGCCAAGTAACTTGGGAATTCTATGATGCATGATTTAGATGTACATGCCTGGGTCTTGTGCGCGACACGCCACCTTATGATGGAGAACATGAGTACCTAGTAACTTGGGAATCCTATGATGCACTGTTGAAGTGCGGGCTGGACAAGGTAGTCCTATCAAACAGTACTCATTTTGACCTCTAAGTGTGACCTTGACATTTGAGGTACAGGCCTGGGTCTTGAGAGCGACACGCTTTCTCATCATAGTGAACGTTTGTGCTAAATTTCATGGAAATCTTATGATGCATGGTTGAGATGCGATTCAGACAAGGTACAGTCCCATCAAACAGTACTCATTTTGAACTTTCACTTCTAAGTGTGACCTTGACATTTGAGGTGAACATGTGTGCCAAGTAACTTAGGAATCCTATGATGCATGATTTAGATGTGAACCGGACAAGGTAGTCCTATCAAACAGTACTCACTTTGACATTTGAGGTACATGCCTGGGTCTTGTGTGCAACACGCCGCCTCCTCATAGTGAACGTTTGTGCCAAGTTTCTTTGAAATCCTATGATGGATGGTTAAGATGTGGGCCGGACAATGTAGTCCTATCAAACAGTACTCATTTGACCTTTGACCTTTAAGTGTGACCTTTACATTCAAGGTACAGGTCTGGGTCTTGTGCGCAACACGTCGACTCATCATGGTGAACGTTTGTGCTAAGATTCTTTGAAATCCTATGATGGATGGTTAAGATGCGGGCCGGACAAGGTAATCCTATCAAAGAGTACTGATTTTGACCTTTGACCTCAAAATGTGACCTTGACATTTGAGGTACAGGCCTGGGTCTTGTGCGCGACACGTCGCCTCATCATGTTGAACGTTTGTGCCAATTTTCATTCAAATCCTATGATGCATGGTTAAGATGCGGGCTGGACAAGGTTAGGTGGGACTAACGTCAGACAATGGAATCAGCCAAACCGGTCTTTGACCGGTAGGAGACTAATAAAGAGAGTGTATTGGCTATTTTCCTTTCTGTCTATTTTACAAAATCGTGTTACATTTACAATGTTTTTAAGAAAATGGATCCATACTGTTCCCCCGTCATATGAAACAACCTATTTCTCCTTTTCCACAATGTTACATCTCTGTTTCCGAATTGCATTCAATATATATTCAAGACAATTAAGTTATTCTTTTAGACTTTCTTTCGAAATGGAAGAGTTTTAAAATATTTGATATTAAGTTGTAGGAATAGCTCGTTTTGCTTTTCCTTCCTATTTCATGCTAGAAAATGTGGGGACCCAAGAAGCACCCATACTACACCAAGAACAGCATTTAAATGGATGGCCTATAACAGGTCGCCAATGTAATGTGTTTATCTGTACAAAAATATATTTTTTTAAAGATGTCAAGTCCACTTCAGGAGAAATGATTATATTTTAACAAATGAAAGCCGTTAATTCTCACCATAGAATCTTTATTTGATGATATATACAAGTGACTATTATAAAACAAAGTTGAATTAAATCAAAACTTAAAGATAAACATTTCATACAAATATCATTGGATACCAATAAAGAAAAAGTTAAATTATTGAAAAAAATCTAAATTTATTCATAATGAACAATTTCTCCTTTCACCTTTATGTTTTGAACTTAATTCAATAATAAAACATACATTTACAGGTTTCATGATTTTATCTAGATTTTTACCCTCGCTTGTGGACGCATTTTGACGACTTTGCTGCACAGAGAAATGAGAAATGGCTCCTTTTCCCACAATTTTTTCTGTATTAAATTGTGTGTTCATTCATTAGTTGTTTTACGCTGTTTTCAACAAATTTCAGTTATATCTTGGCGTTACCAGTACTACTGGTCCATTTATCAGTTATATCTTGGCGTTACCAGTACTACTGGTCCATTTATCAGTTACATCTTGGCGTTTCCTGTGTGAGTTACCAGTACTACTGGTCCATTTATCAGTTATATCTTGGCGTTTCCTGTGTGAGTTACCAGTACTACAGTGTTTCCTGTGTGGGTTACCAGTACTACAGCGTTTCCTGTGCGAGTTACCAGTACTACTGGTCCATTTATCAGTTATATCTTGGCGTTTCCTGTGTGAGTTACCAGTACTACAGTGTTTCCTGTGTGGGTTACCAGTACTACAGCGTTTCCTGTGTGAGTTACCAGTACTACTGGTCCATTTATCAGTTATATCTTGGCATTTCCTGTGTGAGTTACCAGTACTACTGGTCCATTTATCAGTTATATCTTGGCGTTTCCTGTGTGAGTTACCAGTACTACAGCGTTTCCTGTGCGAGTTACCAGTACTACTGGTCCATTTATCCGGACACCAGTGTATCAGTCTTAATGCTAACCCCACAATGAAGAGCACCAAGAAGGGAAACCCATAAATACCATTTTTAAAGCCTTGGTTTAACTTATTTCCCCCCTGTTGTTCTTAAAATCATCTGCAGTCCATTCTGTCTCTGCTGGAAAGGGTAAAAATACATTCTTTAACACAGCAAAACATAACAAAATTTGAATAACTATTTTTGAAATTAATAGAACAATTTTACATCTATTGTCTATACATTATTATGTCTTAATAATATTAATCAGGAATAATGATATATTATAAGCACAATCTATTTTTAAGTCCCTCTTACAATTTGGTGAAAACTCATTTGTCCAAACTGTAAAGAATAGTCACAGAAGCATCTTAAATCATCAAATCTAACTTTTGGGTTGCTTCTTGATAAATTAAATAAATCCAAACGTTTATGTCACGAGGATTTCTAACTGCAGCAGTTTGAAAAAGGAAGAAGAATCCAAATTTATCACTGACATGAACAGCGAGTCATCATGCTCTCTTCATTTGTCTTTACCATCTTATTTAGGCTTCTTTCCACTAAAGAAGACAATTAACTGCTAACAAATCTCCAAATCAATTCATTAATATCACCCTAGTTAACAGTAAAATCGAAATAATCAACCACAGGCTCTGCCTTCAGAGCTTGCTTACTTTCATTACTTAGCGAGGCGTAATCAACCTTTCCAGAAGCACAAACGTCTGATAAGTTATCTTCAAAACGATCAATCGTAGCGATAGCAGACTTCGGTCCTGAAGTAGCCTTCTTAGTTTTCTTCCCCATAAAATGCCAGCCTTCTGTTGTGGTTGGTGTAGACTCTCTAAGAATTGCTGTAGATTGTTTCATTGCCTGATTTGATTGTCTAAAAGGGAAAATAAAAATACTTTTCAGTAACATAGGATATCAATTACCTTATTCTTCTACCTTAACCCTTTCCCTCATACGACCATTTCGGCAGTAGACGACTTTGAACATATTTTGTCAAAAAATAGAAAATCTCTATAATTGAATGGATAACCTATGACTAAAAGTGGAAATGTTTTGAGCAATTTCTTCTTTTGTCACTATGTTTTCAAAAAGCCATCTGCTGACGAGGCATCAGAAAGCTTCTATATGAGGGAAAGGGTTTAACACTTTCCCACATAAAGATGTTTTCCCACGCCACTGCAACAGACGACTTTTGAAAACATTGTGGTCAAATATATTGAGCAAATTTCTCCTTTTGCCAAAATGTGTTCTACTCTATATAATAATGATAATTATATTAATAGAGATTTACCATTTATTTTCTTAAATGTTTTCAAAGACGTCTGATGCAGATTCGTGTATGTGAGAAATGTTTAAACATTTCCACACAACAAAACTGCAGCAGACGAATATATCTACGCTAAATATAGAGTTCCAAAAATGGGAAAAAAAGCCTGCAGCAGATGCATCAAAACGAATCTACAAGTGGAAAAGGCTTAATGTTCAAATCAGGGAATGGAAGTTCTTATTACTTATTAACTAATAACACATTTTTGAATCAATTTGTTCACATATTTGCAAATGAGAAGAAACATAGGGTGAAAACAATAGTTGACTAAGAGCATTTCATGCTTTATAGATGAACTAATATACACCTTTGAAAAAGAGCACAAAATGTCACAAAATACCCCCATCCTATTTTATTGAGACCAAGTATGGTGATAATTGGTTGTACGTCAGGCAAATTTAGAGAGCGGACACTGTTGATATAGTTTTGGCCATTTCGAGGGATATAAGTGTGGAGTGACTAAGATAACGTGGTTAGTTATTGAACCTGACCAAGATATTCTGCCCATCAACATATGATATTGTCTAAATTGGTAATGATCAAATACAATGACTCAAGCGATATAGCTAATTATAGCACTTGTCCGAGATATTATGGCCATACATATTCTGACTAAATTTGGGGATGATTGGAGAAAAGCTTCAAATGTTATTGATGGGACAAGACCAATTAGAGGTAATTTCTATAATTAAAGGGCAATAATTCTCCAGTGAATGAAGCGATATGGACCAGTGGTAATCAAACTTGTCCGACATATTTTGCCAATACACATTCTGATCAAATATGGTGGTGACAGGACAAAGGCTTTTAAAGTAATTGATCGGACAATACCTATTTCAGGTAATTTCTATAATTACAGGGCAATAACTCTTGATTGACCACAGTGATATGGCTGGTTATAAACTTGTCCGAGATATTATGCCAATATACACGTATTAGCTAAATTTGGTGGTGATTGGACAAAGGCTTCTAAAGTTATTGAGCAAACAAGATAAATTTTAGGTAATTTCTATAATTAAAGGGCAATTACTCTAGAGTGACTATAGCGATATGGCTAGTTATCAAACATGTCCAAGGTATTATGCCAATACACATTCTGTCAAAATTTGGGGATGATAGAACAAAGGCTTCTATAGTTATTTAGCTGACAAGACCAATTTTAGGTAATTTCTATAATTAAACGGCGACAACTCTTGATTGACTAAAGCGATATGGCTATTTATCGAACTTGTCAAAGATATTATGCCAATACACATTCTGACCAAATTTGATGATGATGGGACAAAGGCTTCTGAAGTAATTTAGCTGACAACATACTGGACACCGCCCGCCCGCCGCAGGTAAAACTATAATACGATCCGTTTTGAAAAAACAGGCGTATAAAAATGATATAACATAAATGGTTCAACTTGTATAAATGACTTTGTTTTATAGAATGAAACACAAACACAAATATAGTATTGTAACCTTTATACTGTTCAATGGATGCTCTCAAGTATGTAGGTCCAATATATTTTTGTCATGAATTTTTTGAAATATTCATGACACAAACAAAGCTTAATTGAAATGGAAAAAGTGACATCTCCCACTCTCCTCAAAGAAAAGCGTGAGCATTTAATGAATCATATGAAGAACAAGAGAACCAACCTGAGAGCTTCTTCTTTATGTATGTGCGGTATAGGGGGCGGGGCCCTAGGATGCAACTCCCTCTGTACTAATGAGGTCAAGGTCACTGAGGGAAGCCAACATTTATCCCTGAAATAGAGTGAAATGATATTATTTCATGCACACAAGTGTTGTCAAAATGAAAATAAGAAAGCAGACATAGATCGATGTTCATAGAGAACATATTAGGCTTTAGTCAATCCTACAGCATGCTACACTTTTTGTAATGGAATGGAAAAGGTATTTTTCATTTGTTTGTGAAAATGAAGATCTGGAAATTTTCAAAAGTCAATTGGTCTGGTAACAATTCTGTCACTTAATTTTTTTCCAGCCAGATAATTAAATTGAAATTTGAAGTAAACAATGCCATAATTGGGCATCTAATAGTCTCGGGAAACCTTTAACCCTTTCCGACATACAGCAAATCTGCAGCAGATGACATTGAAAACATGTAGGCCAAATCACAGAAAATCTCTATAAATGAAGGTATAATTACTTTAAACAAGAGCACCGCGTACGGCACAGACGCTCACTGATAGGTAGAAAACAGAAAACAAGAGGGCCATGATGGCCCTGGATCGCTCTACAAAATTATTTGAAAATCGGCCTGACACTTTCCGAGAAGAAGATTTTTTAAGTTTTCACTTTGGCCATATAAGGCAAAATAGCCCCGCCCTCTGGCAGCCATGTTTTTCGACCAATCAACATGGCTTGAAGGAATCTGATAGAGGGTCACCCAAGGAACATTTCTACAAAATTATTTGAAAATTGGCTTGACACTTATGGAGGAGAAGATTTTTTAAGTTTTCACTATAGCCATAAAACGCAAAATAGCCCCGCCCCCTGGTGGCCATGTTTTTTTACCAATCAACATAGCTTGAAGGAATCTGATAGAGGATCACCCAAGGAACATTTCTACAAAATTATTTGAAAATCGGCCTGACACTTTTGGAGGAGAAGATTTTTTAAGTTTGCACTATAGCCATATAAGGCAAAATAGCCCCCCCCCCCCCCCCCCCTGGCGGACATGTTTTTTGACCAATCAACATGGTTTGAAGGAATCTAATAGAGGGTCACCCAAGGAATATTTCTACAAAATTATTTGAAAATCGGCCAGACACTTTCGGAGGAGAAGATTTTTTAAGTTTTCACTATAGCCATATAAGGCAAAATCACCCCCCCCCCCCTGGCGGCCATGTTTTTCGACCAATCAACATGGCTTGAAGGAATCTGATAGAGGGTCATCCAAGGAACATTTCTACCAAATTTTTTGAAAATCTGCCAACCAGTTTGGGAGAAGAAGAATTTTGAAGTTTTTTTGGTTTCGTTGCCATGGAAACCAGAATTGTGCATGGATCCCAAAAATTTGAAGGAATTCTGGTGAGGTCATTGAGAGGATGCTTTCTGTGAAGTTTCATCCGAATTGACCCACTGGTTACTGAGGAGAAGAAGTTGACGCATGACGCACGCTGGACGCACGACAAAAGGCGATCACAATAACTCACCTTGAGCAAAGCTTAGGTGAGCTAAAAAGCTGAGCTGAACAAAAAACCTCAACTGGACGACCACGTCGATGACGCAAGGGTCATGACAATAGCTCTTGTTTTTTCAAAAATTTGAGCAATTTCACCTTTTTTTTAAATGTTTTCAAAAGTCGTCTATTGCAGAGGCATCAGAAAGCTTTTATATGTGCGTAAAGGGTTAAAGCTTCATATTTTAAACAATTTATTTGATATATTGTTAATCATATAGACTATTATACTTGTTAAACAGCAAAATATAATGCCTAAATATTTTCAAAACCCTCTGTTGCAGATTTGTTGTATGTGAATAAGGGATAAACGTAACAGTGTGAAGTTACTGAAATTCTGCTGTAACATTCAAACAAACTATAATAAGCAATTACCTTTTGGCAGTTGCCACAACATTTTTATTGGGTTCATAATCATAACTCTGTGTCTCACAACCATAAAACTCTGCTAACTCATGAACCAGACGTCTCTGGTTTGAATTCATACTAGGAAAAGCATGACCTCTCGATGGCTGTTTGGACTGAAATAGAGATTTAGCAAGTCAATAACATTATAAAGAAAGATCTGATTAGATTGCAAACAAAGTATGTCCCTTCAAAAAGATGTGAATACATCATGAAATTGGGCTTCGCAAATACAAAAGCCCAGGTGCACAACCTGATAAACATTCCTGTGACACAAATTGTTCATAACTGAGTCAATGGCCATAACTCAGCACTCTTCAAGTTTTTAGAATACATCCTATGAAATTTTAAGTTCAAATTTACATAGAATTTTTTTACAGGAACAGCCCACAGCTGTCACTGGGCTTTGAGGAAAACAAAACCACAGATGCACATCTTCTCATTACAAATATTCCTGTAAACTTAAACTGAAATATTGATACACTTATTCAGAGGTCCTAACACTAATGAAACAGTGCAAATATGAAACCCTAGGCGTGTAACTTCTCATGATTGTAAACTTTCAGGTCTCTAACTTGAGTACTTTTTGAAAAGTGTGACTCATGTGATGGACCGACAGACGTACAGATTGAAAAAGCTGCTAAAAACTAAATGTCTGTCCCCCATTTATGGAAAAGAGACATAGTTACTGTTAAAAGTTATAGGTTAAAAGTAAATGTCTTGGTCACAAAATCAAGCATTTTGGCACTATAAACCCTTTCCCCCATACAAAAGCTTCCTGATGCCTCTGTAGCAGATGTCTTTTGAAAACATTGTGGTCAAAGAAGAAACTGCTCATAATGAGCAATTTCTCTTTTTGTCACAATGTTTTCAACTTTATTCAAGAAATGTTCGTTTATTTATAAAGATTTTCCAAATTGTTTACTAAATGTTTTCAAAGTCTTCTACTGCAGTTTTGTTGTACTTGGGAAAGGGTTAAAATGAATGACATAAGAAAACAAATATGAATTTGTTAGTTTTCATGGTGTTGTTTCAAGCTGCTTTAACAATTTTTCTGTTACATCACAGTGTTTCCTTGGTAAGTACTATTGGTCCATTATATTAATCCTGAGCACCCAGGAGGGAAAGCCATTACTATCTATATACATAAATTTCAGTATAGCTTAAAAACAGTTCAAAATACCTGTTTTGCAGTTTGTACAAGTTCACTAAAAGCTTTCTCCACACCAGCAACAAACTGGTCATTTTGTCTGAAAAATATAATCAATGTAAAAACATGATTGAAAACGTTTTAAATAAAGTTAAGAAAATGGGTATATTACAGATCAAGAAAGTTGATCAGACACGCATATTCAGAGGAGAAGAATTCCCTTCTCTGATGACTTGGCCAATATTTGTAGAGGGTTAGCTAAGGAACATTTAAATGAAATTATCTTGAAATCAGACAAAAACTTTCAGGAGAAGATTTTTTTAATTTTGCCATTTAATTTCTCTTCTGATGCTGCCTAGCTGCCATGTTTTCAATCCATATAGCTTGAACAATTTTGTAGAGGGTCATTAAAGAACATTTCTTACAAGTTATCTTGAAATCAGACAAGCAGATTCAGAGGAGATGAATTTTAAAGTTTTTGCATTTTCCCCCTTTTTGACCATTCCTATTACAATTGCATCATACATATGTCAATTATTTCTGGTTTTAGTGTTTTATCTATGGCTGGTTCATTAGAAGAATGCACAATAAAATTGAGATGAGTACATTCAAAGTCGATAAAAGACAGTAGTTTTCTTTCACTAATTTACCTTGCAAAGTCCTTCAGGAACTCAGTATATGAAGGGCTACCCAGCTTGCCTGTTAAATCTGGATTCTGTATTTCTAGAGCTAGAGCCACTCGCCTGTTCCTCTCTATCACTGCACACTCCTCATTGCATTCTAATCTGTAAATATATGTTTTTAAATCATTGCATGAATTGTAGATCAAAATTTGTCTATATGTGGATATAGGTTGATCTTAATCTTCAATGAAATTACAAAAGCGTAGATTTTTCATAAATATTGGAGCTGAAGTTATTAATGAACCCTTTCCCATATACAGATGCTTTCTTAAGCTTCTGCAGCAGACAACTTTTGAAAACATTGAGGCAGAAAGAGAAATTGCTCATTATGAGAAATGTCTCTTTCTGCCACAAACAATTCAACTCTAATTTATGGAGATTTTCACATTTTAGCACAGCAGTTTTCCAAGTTGTCTGCTGCAGATTTGTCTTATGTAGGAAAGGGTTAATAAACACAACTTGCCGGTAACTATAACCAACTTTTAAAAGTCAAGCTAAAACCATGAGGAACAGTCAGTTGTGTCAGACAAACTGCAGTCTAATTGCATTCCTTCTTTGGCACATAATAAAAGGATGTAGGAGTAGAACGACTGGAGCTACAATTCTAGTTTTTCAGTTAGAAGTTACATCGATAAATCTTCAGAATGTGGGTTGACAGTAAAAGCTTACCGTGGTCAGAATTTATCAACGATTCTCGATTTCAAAGTAACTCAATTTCAGATTGGCGAGACCATGTAGTTTATAAATTGTTTTATTGGAGTTTTATGCCATTTGCAACATTTGTTCAATCTCATTAAAATCAGGGGTGAAATAAATTTCTCTATATGTTTATTGGATCTGACCGCGGCACATTACAAGTTGTCTCGTATTGACACTATGCACTAACATAATCATGAGCATTTGCTCGGTTTTTGTTTGTCCAATGAAATTGCACTAAAAAAACAAAGTTTGCTTCTAAACAATCAGTGCCTCTCTATCTCATTTATCTATATGGTTACATTTTTTATATCTAACAATTTTGTCAGCGACAATTTGACTGGCAGACGCGAAGGTAACTCTTAGACAATGTGTATGAGGCAGTTATCAAATCTCTATACAAGCAAGTTTATTTTAGGTGTGGTTTAAGTGAAATTTTATGACAGTTTACATATCACTGAACCCTGGGTGATTAGCAGGTACACGCTCAGATAATACATGGCGCTCCATTATGACCGCTTGGAGAAGGAATTGATCCTAAGGCGCCTAGTCTCAATTCCCCCCCATGCTTACCATTTGACCAAGGTAGAATCTTATTTAGAATTAGAATGAGATGGATACTTAGAATGGTTGGAGAATATGGGCCCTGACTGAGTATTCACTGTTTGCATCTGCAACTAAAAATAATGTAATGTAACAGAGCTCCCATGAAAACTATGAAGAATAGCCCACTTACATTCTATTTGAGCCTAGTTTTCCCTGGCTAAATTTACTTATACTAACTGAAGATCCACCCATCAAAGATTCCTTTAAGCTCTGCATTGTAATCCTGAAAGATAAATACACATCATGAAAATAATATTAGATTAAATTTTGGTGAAAATATTAAGGTAAAAGTGACTATGTCTTATGTATATTGGTACATAAAAATATTAAAGTAAAAGTGACTATGTCTTATGTATAAAGGTACATAAAACTAATAAAGTAGAAGTGACTGTCTTATGTATATAGGCACATAAAAATATAAAAGTAGCAGTGACTCTGCCCTAAGTCGTACATGCAAATGCAAATATCAAAGACACATTTTGACGCATATGCAAAACCCTATTTTTAAAAATATTGCAACAAAGAAGAAATTGCTCAAAATCATAATGACCAACTTCTTGTCTTGGCCCAATGATTTCCACTCAATTCAATAAAATCACTTTCATTTATGAAAATCGTCTGATTTTTATCTTGACGTTTTCAAATTCATCTGATACAAATGTGTTGTATTTGGGGAAGAAGTAAAGGTTGGTGAAACACTTACTTTTGATACTCAGTACAATCTGATGCTTCATCAAAGGAACACTGTGCTTTACCTTCTCTGTTACCACAGGCACACCTTATGCTCATCTACAATAAAGTATATCATATAGGTACCTGAACCATAGTACCCAGCTGACCACAGTGAATTAGTACCTCAATGGCCACTATATTGGTCCCCTTCCCTCATATATCACCATCGCATATATAATAAATTAGTAAGTATACAACTGATTTCAGTGCACTCTAGAGATGAACAATACAACTTGATGTTTGGGATCAATACATGAATAATGAAGCAAACTGCTTATGGAGTTTGAAAGATTAAACTTGTTGGGTCCACATAATGGTTTTCTCTATGGCCTTTTGCTTGCTACAGCATGTCCAAAGTATGCCTGTAATGTTATTGTAAGTGCAGGTATCTCCTGATTATATCCATTGTTTATTTTTTAATCCCTTCCTTGATACAGACTTCAACAAGGGCACCCGAGTGAATGCAAACGATGGTTCATTATTTCTATAAAGTCGAAAAAGGGGTATCACTAAATAATTATTAGAACAAGAGTTAAGTGACTTTGTATAGCCATGCATATTGTTCGAACTCTTTTTGACTTATGGGGTAAGATTTAAGTTTTGTGATGCTAAGGGTATTACAATAGCCAGACTTATTTTCTTCGAAAAAAAGAATAGTTAAAAATGGTGGTAATGGCTGCCCTCCTTGACTCTCAGGGTTGCTGGGTTAGCATTATGACTAATTGGATGTTGTCAGGATAAATGGACCTGCAGTATTGGTAACTAACCCAGGAAACACTGATATATATAACTGAAAATTGTTGAAAGTGACATGAAACACCAAACAATTAACCTTCCTTGATACAACTTTTAAGAACATTGTGAAACAAGGGCTATCATACAACAACATGCTTGACAATTCAAAGTGCTTGTCAAATGAGATGGCCATGCTGTCCCTTAATTTGACATTGATTTCCCAATGAAAATGACCGTCAGTGACCTTGGCCATCATTATTATTACAGCTGTAGTTGCAAAGATATTAGTTTAAAACACAACTTGCCCTTGAATTTTTATCTTATGAAATCCAAATGTATAACCAAGTAGTCGAGTTCTGGGTCCCCCATGTATATATTGCAAGTCCAACATTCTAGATAATTCAACTATTTCTAACGCACTGAAAGCAGCAGACTCACATCATCATGTACAAGGAGATTTACAAGTATTTGTAGAATATTTCTAGTGCCCTTACATTAACACTATGTTTCTATTTATACTTTAGACCTGTGACCTGTAAGGCAAACTATGGATTGTGGGAAAAGTTTACCCGTTACATCTGAAATAATTCAGGTATTTTTTATAAAAGACCATAATATATTATCAGATTAACCCTTTCCCACATACAGGCGTTAAGATGCCTCTGTAGCATTGTAACAAAATGAGCAAATTGCTCATAATAAGCAATTTCTCCATTTGTCACAACTTTTTCAACTCAATTAAGCTATAATACTTTAATGTACAGAGATTTTCCATGATTTTGCCTAGATATTTTCAAAGTTGCCTGTTGTACATTTGTTGTATGTGGAAAAGGGTTAAAGGTTTTAGTGTATATACATACCGGAGCTTTACAAATAGAGGGTGGGCAGGGCTGTTCACCATGGCAAGGCAGTCCACAAATATGATCACAATTCTCCCTCTTTCTTCTACAAGGCTGTGTACACTGTTGATCCTCCTCTTGACACTCGTCCTGAAATAATGGCGGATTGATTGTTTGGTGTTTTACACCACTTTCAACAATGTTTCAGTTATATAACAGCCTTACTTTGTTAAGTTACCAGTTCTACTGTTCCATTTATCCTGACACCAGCCAGTCGGTCGACATTTTTCAAGCCTTTGGTACATGTACTTTGAACCAACTACCTCCTGCACAAAGGCAGTCTAGAATTATGGTGTTAGGAAAAATCAGTAAATGCTACTGATGATGTCATGCTTTACACATTGAAGGCTGTCTCCATGGTGACACTGTTGAAATTGATGTAAAACACCGTTCAAACAAATTAACTAACTGAAAGGTGACACTTCATCTGATTGTTAATATCAACATGTGTTACTGTTTCAGGCAATCAATTTTTGAAACCTTAAAGGCAAGAAAAACTAATGATGCAAAAGCTATGGTTCTTGGATTATGCACTTTTATTCATTGACTTCCATACACATATCAAGATGCAGTTGTATAAGTCTAAATTTCAAGGAGTAAAGAGTTGTGACAAAAGTGTGAAACAGAATAGGTCTTATTGATTGCTTGATTAGGTTTTAATATAATTTTGAAATCATTTCAGTCATATCACCGCAGCCAGTTCACCAACCTATCTGTTTCCTGGCTTTCTTACACCAGTACTCAACTTATCAAACTTTCCAAGCAATTAGCTGCTTTTCCACTTTTAATACACTGTTTGCCTACTAGTCTATTAATAGTCAATTTAAAGAGAAGTTTAGTAAAAGCAATACAATATTCATCGTTTAATTTTAAACTTGTTAATTGAAAGACACTGCTTATTTGCAAAGTGTTTTTTTCTTAACCCTTTCCCAATTTGCAGCAGAGGGCCATGAAATTATATTGGCAAACATGTGAAAAATCTCCTTAAAAATGAGTTTAATTTTTTAAATAGTGTTGACAACACTGTGACAATGTTTTCAAATCGTGTGCTGCAGAGCCATCAGAAAATGTTGATATGTGGGAAAGGGTTAATTGGAAAATTGCTTATTTGGCAAAGATTGGCATTTCAAAAAAGAGGCATGGATGTTATTACATTACCTTATGACATGTTTTCTGACAGGTGTGTTCCCCACAGGGTAATGCCTTACTACATTTCATACCACAGGAAATATCTTGTAGATGACACGGTATATTCGCACGCTCCTAAATAAAGAAAACAAGTAGTCATTGAGCATATTTCAAACAGTCACAAATGGCGACTTTACAACAATTTGAAACAACCGTCTGTTTTTAAAAGTTCTATAGTCATTCTCATCTTTCTTAGCAAATTTTTTTACATGTCCCCATGCACAGTCTACAAAAGATTGTTGAATAGCTTATTTAACCCTGTCCCACATACACCATATCTGCAGTAGACAACTTTGAAAATATCTAGGCAAAAATATGGATAATCTCTTTAATTGAAAAGTATAATTATTGAAAAGAATTGAAAACATTATAAACAATTAGCAGTGAAAGTTGGTAAACAAGATTCAAGGCATTGTGTGCAGAGTCCTGTTAGCTCGGTTGGTAGCGATGTGTTCTGATGTTTGAGAAAAGTCAATGTGACAAGCGTCATTTGTCTATGTAGAAAAGCAGTCTGTTTCTATGAAAGAACATTGTGTGAAAAAGCTAGTAAATAGATGGATAGAAGATTGGCCGCCGTGATATGACTGAAAAATTGTTTGAAATGGTACCAAATTCCAATCAATCAAAGCACTGTTAGAGTAGGTAAATCAATTCCAGGCACTTTGCCAAATTTCATTTAAATTTTGATACTATTCAAGATGTTTGTGTTTAACCCCTCTTTCCAACATACAACATTTCTGCAGCAGACAACTTAGAAAATATGTCACCAAACATATGGGAAATCTCTATATGTGAATGCATAACTATTGAATATAATTGAAAACAGTGTGGCAAAAGGAGAAATCGCTCATAATAAGCAATTTCTCCTTTGGCAACAATGTTTTCAAAGGTCATCTGCTGCAGAGGCATCAGAAAGCGTCTGTATGTGGGAAAGGGTTAATTGCCTCCAAATCAGCTACAGATATATGTAAAGGAAGGGATGACATACCACATGTTTTCCCATGCACCATTTCTTTGTCAGCTCTGTACAAAGAGGACACTTTTCCTCACTGTGACAGTTGTGTCGCACTGAAATGAAATAATTCAAATGTCATGTATACTTTCATTAGTTACTACGATATACCCAACTGTCGAAAAAAAAAAAATCCAATTTTAAGAAAATAAGTGTTATTTTTGTATTTGGGGCATTAAAATATGATAACTGACATATTACATACCCCTATGATCGGTGAGATTTTCTTGTTTTCGATACTTTTTCCATCGCAAATTCTACCCTGTCAGTAACGGGGTAAGTATTTTTAAATAGGAAACCCCGTCATCGTGACAATTGAAAACGACTCAAGTTCACATTATTTTCTACCCTGGTTTTACTTGGATAACATAAAGAATAACATTTAGGGCGAATTCAATTTTTTTTTCCTTTTTTTTCTTTTCGTGCCATCTGGATTTCAGTCGCTTTAAAAGGAACAAATGTATTGTATGCTGATTAAGACTGACAGTAACAGACTGACATACGACTGAGAAGGGATCTCTATGTGTAACCCTACCAAGACAAGTAACACAAACAGAGCTCTAGATAAGATGTTTATTTACCTGTTCATAAATCATTATTTGACATTCAAACCCTACGTTGTTGGTACTCAAAAGGATCTCACCAAAACGATTATTTAGAGTTCCCACGACAAAGTGTTTAGATGGATATTAAGAGAGATATAATGGAGAAAAGACCCATCTAGACCTATACACATATTTACACAAATCATGCTCATTAAAAAGAATTAAACCAGGGTTCCAGAAAACCAAAGTTTGCTGGTTTGCTGGTTTTGTTCATGAAACCTACTAGGTAAGTCTAGTACACAATGTCTATAAAGATTCCATGATACAAACAAATTGGACACCTCTTCAGCACAAAACATTTTAATCCACTGTGGGATAAAGAGAAATCAAAAGCAAAGTCACGTTTTCTCATGGTATCATCTCTCAAAACCAAAATCCTAGGGTTTCCAGGACACACAAATATTGTGACATTGATGCAATTACAATCTAAATATCCCAAACATATAACACTGTCTCCTTGATGCAACTTTGATTAAATCACCACATACTCCATTTGTAACGACCACCATGATTTTAAACAAGAGCTGTCGGAGGACAGCGCGCTCGACTATATGGCGCTTATTCACATAAAGCACTATTTCATTATATTGCACTTAAGTACTTTTAAATCATATATACTCTATATGTAAAAGCAACTGTATAGATACATATATTTAAATATATATAACTTAAAAAAATCAAATTTCTTAAGTAAATAAAGGCCAATAACTCCATATTTAAGATACAATGGAGTTATCTAACCTAATTGTATGATGGTCCTTAACAAAAGTGTGAAGTATGAAGTGATTTGAATGAATGATCACAAATAGAAAGGAACGTAACCAAATATTATGAATTTATCTCAAATTTTCAAAATCAAACAAAAATCATGTTTTTTACCTCAAAAAGTCACACTCAGCATCTTTAACATACAATGTGAAGAAAGGTTTTATATGTAATTATATTCCAAATATGAAAGCCCTAACACAAGTACTTATTGAAAAAAAATAAAAAAATGAAAATTCCAACTTGCCCTAAAACTTTAACCACTTAATATCATGTTTTTGACCCCAAAAAGAAGGTCACACTCAGCATCTTCAGCATTCAATGTAAAGAAAGGTATTATATGTAATTATATTCCAAATATGAAAGCCCTAGCATAAGTACTTATTGAGAAAAATTAAAAAATAAAATAAAATTCCAACTTGCCCTAAAACTTTAACCACCCAAAATCATGTTTTTTACCCCAAATAGAAGGTCACAATCAGCATCTTCAGTTTACAATATGAAGAAAGGTATTCAATGTAATTATACTCCAAATATGAAAGCCCTAGCACAAGTACTTATTGAGAAAAAAAAAAAAAAATCCAACTTGCCCTAAAACTTTAACCACCCAAAATCAGGTTTTTTTCCCCAAAAAGAAAGTCAAACTCGGCATCTTCAGCATTCAATGTGAAGAAAGGTATAAAATGTAACCATATTCCAAACATGAAAGCCCTAGCACAAATACTTATGAATGAAAATGCCAACTTGCCCTAAAACTTTAACCGGACGCCGACACCGGGGCGAGTAGTAAAGCTCTCATATTCTTCGAATGATCGAGCTAAAAATCTATCTTTCTCTTATTTCTGGTTTATGTATACAAAACATGAACAACAAATATTTTTGAGGTCTCAAATTAAAGAGGATGTGAGTCTGAAGTAAAGAGCCAACTTAATGTCACTCCAAAATAAAGTGACTCCCATTTGCATTTGACAATTCAAACGATATAAAAAAAATATCAATAAGCATAACATTCTGCCTTTGCACATGTCATGCGAGTTTAGTCAGTATTTGTCCAACATTCCATAATTTATAAATTCTTAAAGATGACATCTGTTACAATCAAGGAAAGGGATTAGCAATACTGAGAACATTTCTTGAAACATTTCAGGTTTGAAATTACTTTCCTCACCTCTACAATTATGTATTTTCATTTACTAAAAAGTCTGGTCTTTATACATTTGTTCAAAAACTTAAGCTTTCTTAAGTCCCTGCGATTGTTTAATTTATGAACAATAGCAAGAAAAAGTTATTTATCAGATATTCTTTTTCCAAACTGCAGACAAATTCTGACGGATCTGCAGCAGATGACATTTGAACAAATTGTAGCAAAAGTAGAAATGCTTCATCATAAGGAATTTCTCCATTTGCAATATAGTCTTCAACTCTATTCAATAATTATACTTTGATTGGTAGAGCTTTTCCATATTTTGCCTTGATGTTTTCTAGGTTGTCTGCTGCAGACTTGTTGTACATGGGAAATAGTACAATGTTGTTACTTCATGAATGTGTAAGTAGATTACCTGGATGATGACAGACATGTTGTCTGGTACAGGGTCGATGACATTCAGGGGGCAGAGTCCCACAAGGTATTGGAGGAAACATAACTTCAGCACCGCAGTTACACATAAGTTCATCAAAACCTGGAAGTTTTTGTACATAATGTTGTAATGCAGCTGAAGCTGGTACCTTTTTAAAAGCTATGTACAACAAGACATTTAACATTTTAGAATTTAATTTACTGAATAAAGGTGCACAAAAAGGTCAGGTTTTTGCATATGCCATGGCTGAGTTGTTGGCGTTGGAGATTTGAAACCGAGTGTCCCAGGTTCAATCCCCAATCGTGGCGCTCATGGTGAAGTGCCCATGGGGATGGCACATTTCCTAATACTGTTTTCCTTACCCAGGGAGCATGAATAACTGAACTGTTGCCATGATATAACTGAAATAATGTTGAAAACGGCATAAAACTCCATTAAAACTAACAAAACAAAAGCATACTCTGCTTCTAGTAAACAAGAGGGCCATGATGGCCCTGGAATCGCTCACCTGATTTTTTTTTTCACTTTAGCTATATAAGCCCCGCCATCTGGCGGACATAGTTTCCGACCAATCGACTTGGCTTGAAGGAATCTGATAGAGGGTCACCCTAGGAACATTTCTACAAAATTATTTGAAAATCGGCCTGACACTTTTGGAGGAGAAGATTTTTTAAGTTTTCACTATAGCCATAAAAGGCAAAATAGCCCCGACCCCTTGTGGCCATGTTTTTTGACCAATCAACATGGCTTGAAGGAATCTGATAGAGGGTCATCCAAGGAACATTTCTACAAAATTATTTGAAAATCGGCCTGACACTTTTGGAGAAGAAGATTTTTTAAGTTTGCACTATAGCTATATAAGGCAAAATAGCCCCGCCCCCCCCTGGCGGCCATGTTTTTCGACCAATCAACATGGCTTCAAGGAATCTGATAGAGAGTCACCCAAGGAACATTTCTACAAAATAAGTTCAAAATCTGCAAACCAATTTGGGAGGAGAAGAATTTTGAAGTTTTTTTCGTTTCGTTGCCATGGAAACCAGAATTCTGCATGGATCCCAATAAATTGAAGGAATTCTGGTGAGGTCATTGAGAGGATGCTTTCTGTGAAGTTTCATCCCAATTGATCCACTGGTTACTGAGGAGAAGATGTTGAAGATTTTTTAAGTTTTCACTATAACCATAAAAGGCAAAATAGCCCCGCCCCCTGGAGGCCATGTTTTTCAACCAATCAACATGGCTTGAAGGAATCTGATAGAGGGTTACCCAAGGAACATTTCTACAAAATTATTTGAAAATCGGCCTGACACTTTTGGAGGAGAAGATTTTTTAAGTTTGCACTTTAGCCATATACGGCAAAATAGCCCCCCCCCCCCTGGCGGCCATGTTTTTCGACCAATCAACATGGCTTGAAGGAATCTGATAGAGGGTCACCCAAGGATCATTTCTACAAAATAATTTGAAAATCGGCCTGACACTTTCGGAGGAGAAGATTTTTTAAGAATTTTGAAGTTTTTTTCATTTCGTTGCCATGGAAACCAGAATTCTGCATGGATCCCAATAAATTGAAGGAATTCTGGTGAGGTCATTGAGAGGATGCTTTCTGTGAAGTTTCATCCCAATTGATCCACTGGTTACTGAGGAGAAGATGTTGAAGATTTTTTAAGTTTTCACTATAACCATAAAAGGCAAAATAGCCCCGCCCCCTGGAGGCCATGTTTTTCAACCAATCAACATGGCTTGAAGGAATCTGATAGAGGGTTACCCAAGGAACATTTCTACAAAATTATTTGAAAATCGGCCTGACACTTTTGGAGGAGAAGATTTTTTAAGTTTGCACTTTAGCCATATACGGCAAAATAGCCCCCCCCCCCCCCCTGGCGGCCATGTTTTTCGACCAATCAACATGGCTTGAAGGAATCTGATAGAGGGTCACCCAAGGATCATTTCTACAAAATAATTTGAAAATCGGCCTGACACTTTCGGAGGAGAAGATTTTTTAAGAATTTTGAAGTTTTTTTCATTTCGTTGCCATGGAAACCAGAATTCTGCATGGATCCCAAAATTTTTAAGGAATTCTGGTGAGGCCATTGAGAGGATGCTTTCTGTGAAGTTTCATCCCAGTTGACCCACCGGTTACAGAGGAGAAAATGTTGACGGACGACGGACGACGACCGCCGGACAACGGACGCCGGACATAGGGCGATCACAATAACTCACCCTGAGCACTTTGTGCACAGGTGAGCTAAAAAGGAATGTTATAAATTTTCCTTATGAAGCTCCTTCATAGAGGCCCTAATGCATCAAGTTTGAAGTTTGAAGCAGTATTTGTGTAACCCTTTATAATTGTTTTGCTTAAAGAACAAGCTTTTGACAACAAGCCAGAAAATGGCTTACAAAAACATTGTCACAAAATCAATTAAATGCTCATAAATGTAAGGGGTGCTAATAGAAAAGTGGAGAACAATAAAATGTGTACTACTCACCAGCCATTAAACAAGGTGGACAGATGTTTCTATGACATGGCTCGTCACACTTGTGTAATCCACAGGGTAACTTTCTCCCACACATCAGATCACAAGGGTGATCCTCTTTCTGCAATAAGAATATTCTAGTGTTTAAACACATTTCGTAAGAGTCAAATCAAACTCAAAAACAAATAAAATTAACATCAGGCCCGGAAACTTTAAAACTCATTTAAATGTCTCCATGCTCCAAATAAGACTTGGAGAATGAATATGCATCTGACCAATCAGATACTTGAGCACAAATTCTGAGTACAAATTTTTATAGTCTGATGTATTGACCTTTGCCGACCTTTAACTTTTTTTCACTTGAAGACGCCTTTTAAGCCTTTGCAGCAGACAACTTTTGAAATTGATTTTGACTATTAAATAATTATAATTTAATTTATAAAGATTTTCAATATTTTAGCATAAATGTTTTCAAAGTCATTTGTTGTATGTAGAAGACAGTTAAAAGGAAAAATCATTCTTTTGGAGAGGCATAAGAGAAATAGATTAAATAGGGAAAACAAACTTACAATACAGCATGTCAATGTACATTTGTGTCTCCCACAAGTCTTCTTTCTATTACAGCGTCTATCACAAATAAAGCGGCCATTTTCATCTATAAGTGAAATAAATATTCTGTCCATTAAAGCGCATATGAGCTGTGATCCAGGTGAACAAACTGTTGTTTATTTGTGACAAATATAGATGAAATTATATGTGTGCATCCAGGCTAACTGATCCAAATAAATATCATCAACCCTTTTACACATATAGACTCCTCTCTTGCAGACAATTTTTGAAAATATTGTGTCAAAAGAAGAAATTGCTCATAATGAGCAATTTCACCTTTTGCCACAATGTTTTCAATTATATTCAATAATTTTTCTTTCATTTTAAGAGTATCACTATTTTTTAAGAAAAAAATTCAAAGTTGTCTGCTGCAGATTTGCTGTATGTAGGAAAGGGTTAATCAAATCCATCTTATGCAACTATTTCAAGACCAGGTTGGATCCAGATCAGACTGTTGAATAGGTTGATCTTTATTACACTGATCAGATGCTTTAATGGTTCATATAAAAATTTATTTCAGTTATATCACGGTGACGGTTCACTCATTCATGATCCCTGGGTAAACAAACCAGTACTAGGCTAGGAAATGTGCCTTGCCCAAGAGCACTCCACCATAACCACAGTGACGAGACTGGGGATCGAACCCTGAACGCCTGGTTCCAAATCCCCGATGCTAACCACTCGGCCATGGCGGATTCTTAAGTTTTAAACTAGAATGGAGTGCTCCGCGGAGCACGTGTGTCACCTGCACCTGCTCATTGAAAGTGTGACGGACAGACGCCGGACAAAAAAAAAAGTAATCCCTAAGTGCCTACCATGCTACGCAGGGTGACACAAAAAGGATTTATAAATTAGTTTATGATTTGATCTCATTTTCAATAAGCATTAATCTCTCCTTGTTATAAACAATCTGTACAAGTATGGAAAGTGTGGTATATCATTTTCACAAGAAAATTGACAATTTTCCATGTACACAAAATTTGCACCAGACATCTAAAGCTTATAAAGGCAAGACATGAAAACATGTCCATACAGAAAAATGAAAGTTTAACTATCCAATAAAGTTGAAAACATTGTGAAACAAGAGCTCCAACTGTCACAAAATACACCCGTCCTGTTTTTTTGAGACCAAGTATAGTGATAATTGGTTGTACGTCAGGCAAATTTAGAGAACGGACACTGTTACTACAGTTTTGGCCATTTTGAGGACATAAGTGTGGAGTGACTAAGATAATGTGGTAAGTTATCGAACCTGACCAAGATATTCTGCCCATCAACATATTGTCTAAATTTGGTGATGATCAAATAAAATGTATTCGAGTTACAGCATGGACAACATAAACTTTATGTAATTTAAGTAATACAAGGGCCACAACTCTGAATAGTTGGGTTATATTGTGAACCTAGTGATACGTTCTATAGACCAAGACCAATTTTAGGTAATTTTTATAATCAAAGGGCGATAACTCTCGAGTGACTAGAGCGATATGGCTAGATTGAACAAACTCTCGAGTGGCGACAGCGCTCACGTTAATGGACGTATTGGGCGTTTTTACGCCCGAAAAGCGTTCCCGTATGCCCAAAATTGACAAGGGAGACGTCCAAGTACGTCCAGGAATTAAGGGTATACGCCAACAATCAAAACACAGGGCGTATACTTCCAGTTGAAATCGTGTGTAATTATTCTGCAATCATTGTGTATTGTGTTTGATTAAGTGTCAATGATGGACAGTGGGAGTTATCAATTGGTAGATTTAAGCCAATCACTATCGAGAATCCATACCCCACCCAACTACAGATTTGACACTCGATAACGACTGCACACCAATCAATACTATTTTCATTTCAAGCAGCGTCGGGGAGAACAAATTTCAATAACCAATTTGATAACAAATCAGGATATGATTAAAGAATGGCCATAAGGATCAAATTCAGAGCCATCTGGAAAAAAAAGACTTGCCTATACAACTAAATAACTTTTTTGACCATTTTAGTTAATTTCTTTTTAGAAAATAAAAAATATTGAAGACAAAAGGAGAAAATAAATATTGTAATGGGTTTTCGTGCATTTTTCTACTTTCTGAAAATCGGAAATGTCATTCAAGAAAGTATTACTCGTACTTATTTGTTTTTTTAAAATTTAATCATTGTGTAAAGAGTTTAGCATGTGTTTCATTAATACAACTCACTGCAGAATAGTTGATTTATTGGTGTTTAAAATGAAAGCACTGCAGACAGTCTCAATATCAGAAATAATTCCTTTTACCACAATGCATGTGGTTTGAGAACATGATTAATAATATATGTGAATCTAATAAATCATGGCAAAGCCATTCTTTTTGATAACTTTTATGCTAGATAGATCATGACATGTGACTAGAAGATAGCATAATCAGTACTGAGCATAATAGATCGCATAAAACACCTACAGTGTAACTGGTTTAAAAGTGTAATGAAAGAAACTGAAACAATAACTTTATTTTATATATAATACAAAGGAGCAATATAAGCTTTTTGTAACAATTTGCTTCTTTTCTGATAATGTTTTTAAAAAATAAAACAAAGGGAAACAAGTGCAAGATGTGGAAAAGCCAATGCAGCACCTGGGACTTCCAAGATTATGACCAGGACTTCCAAAATTCAGACCCAGGAAGTCAGGACTTCCTGTTTCAGAAAGTTAGTGCAAGCACTGCAGCAATATGGCTGGTTATCAAACTTGTCCGAGATATTATGCCAATACGCATTCTGACCAAATTTGGTGAGGATTGGACAAAGGCTTCTGAAGTTATTGAGCAAACAAGACCAATTTTAGGTAATTTTTATAATTAAAGGTCAATAACTCTTGAGTGACTTTCTCAGTTATATCACGGCGGCCAGTTCACCTACAGTACTCATGCATTTCCTGGTTTTCTCACACCAGTACTCCACACAACAATCTTCCCAAGCAACTGTTAGATTTCAAACTTGTTCAAGATATTATGCCAATACACATTCTGACCAAATTTGGTGATGATTGGACAAAGGCTTCTAAAGTTAATGGGCGGATAACATACCGGACACCGCCCGTACATCGCAGGTAAAAGTGTATAAAAAGGAGAAATTGCTCACTATGAGCAAAATGGCTGCAGATGACTTTTGAAAATATTGTGGCAAAAGGAGAAACTGATCATTATCTCTTTTATCCATAATGTTTTCAAAAGCAGTCTGCTGCAGATGTGCCAGAGGGCGTCTTTATGTTGGAAATGGTTATTGACAGATTACAGGAACAATGACATCTAATAAGCTAATAATCTTATATGTACCTGTAGATTGGGTTATCTCAGAGCAGTTGAATTTTTTATCCATAAATAAACATCTACAAGTGAGCATGGTCTCCCCATCACATGAACCACATTGGCCCTCATGGCATGTGTTCTGGCACCGATGTTTACTCTCTGTAAAAAGTGAATCTGTATTACATATCATTGAACTTTCTGATGTACATGTATTGAATCTGTATTACAAATCTTTTGAATTTTCTGACCTAGACAAAGGTCTTGAAATCAAAGTTTTACAATTAACCCCCTTTCTAATGCCATCTGGCGTCCATGATTTTAAACCAATCAATAAACAAATCAATATGGCATATAAACAAGAGGGCCATGATGGCCCTGGATCGCTCACCTTAATTATACGATGTACTGCAATGCAAAACACATCAAGACAATTATTCTGAATGCAACCTCCACAGTGTTAACAAGATTTTCCTTCATTTGGCCTAGTGATCTATATTTTTTTACCTGATATGACTCATATTCCAACATGGACTAGATATCGTCAAGACAACCTTGTGACAAATTTTCAACTTGCTCAAAGTAAAAATGCGGCCTCCGGAGTTTGAACAATATTTTCCTTTATTGACCGTGTTTCTGACCAAATATGACCCATATTCGAACTTGACCTAGATATAATTCAGACAAACATTCTGACCAAATTTCAAGCTGCTGAAGCAAAAAATGCGGCATCCAAAGTGTTAACAAGATTTTCCTTCAATTTGACCTAGTGACCTAGTTTTTGACCCTACATGATCCATATTCGAATCTGGCTTAGATATCATTCAGATAAACATTCTCATTAAATGTCAAGCTGCTGTAGCAAAAATGCGTCTTCTACAGAGTTAACAAGATGTTCCTTCAATTTGGCCTAGTGACCTAGTTTCTGACCCATATTCGAACTTGACCTAGATATCTTTATAATGCGGCCTGTAGTGTTAACAAGATTTTCCTTCAATTTGACCTAGTGACCTATTTTTTGACCCAACATGACCCTTGATTGAACTTGACTTACATATCATCAAGAAAAACATTCTGATAAAGTTTCATCATGCTCAAGTTAAAAATGCAGTATGAAGAGTGTTAACAAGATTACCCTTCAATTTGGCCTAGTGACCTAGTTTTTAACCCGGCATGACCCATATTCGAACTTGGCCTAGATATCATTTAGACAAACATTCTGACCAAATTTCAAGCTGCTGAAGCAAAACATGCGGCTTCTACAGAGTTAACAAGATTTTGCCTAAATTTGGCCTAGTGACCTAGTTTCTGACCCAATATGACCCATATTCGAACTTGACCTAGATATTTTTAAGAAAAACATTCTGACACAATTTCAAACTGCTTAAGCAAAAATTGCGGCCTCTGGAGTGTTAACAAGATTTTCCTTCAATTTGACCTAGTGACCTACTTTTTGACCCGACATGACCCATGTTCGAACATGACCTACATATCATCAAGACAAACATTCTGATAAAGTTTCAACATGCTCAATTTGAAAATGTGGCCTCCAGAGTGTTAACAAGATTTCGCTTCAATTTGACCTAGTGACATCGTTTTTGACCTCATATGGCCCAGTTTCGAACTTGTCCAAGATTTTATGGAGATGAATGTTCTGATACACTTTCATGAAGATTGGATGCAAAATGTAGCCTGTAGAGTGTTAACAAGCCCAAATGTTGACGATGGACGGACGCCGGACAAAATGTGATCACAATAGCTCACCTTGCACTTCGTGCATAGGTGAGCTAAAAAGTAAATCAATATCTATGTATAAACCATACCACAAGTTCAATGTATGTGTACTTTATGACTATAGATAAAAGGCAATATTGTGGTGATTTCTATATATAAGTACCTGAAGGTCCACACTCCAGAGCTTTATTACAGATACTATCACAAGTAGGGATAGGATCTGAGCAGTTTGTACGCTCAGGGGCATCCAACTCTGTGACTTTTTTAGTGCCACATGGACAGTGTGTTACATTGCAGGGAAGTCCGGGACAGCTGACGCAATCACCACGGTGACATGCAGACTCACATGTATGGTTACCACAATCAAGAATTCTGAAAGGAAACAACAGTACAAAACCAATGGTAAGGTTTCAAAATAATTTTCAGCTCGACTCAGGGCTCTGGATAAAGAGCATTCCTATTCTTTACCCTCAGCAACAAACGCTTTTTGAAAACATTATGATGATAGGAGAACTAACTCATAATGGGAAATTTCACATTTTGCCACACTGCTTTCTACTCTATTCAAATATTATACTTTTATTTACAGAGATTTTTCATGTTTTTGCCAAAATAATTTGAAAGTTTTCTGCTTTAGATTTGTTGTCTGACCTCTAAACCCTATGTTAAGCACCCAGAACAGATGGTTATAAGTGAAATATCATGGGACAACAACTTTTCTTTGTTTTCTTTGGGTTTTATGCTACTTTCAACATTATTTCAGTTACATCATAGCAACACTTCCCTTATTTATGATCCCTGGGTTAACAAACGGTACTAGGCAATTCACCATGACCGCAGTGTTGTTACTAGAGATCAATCCGGGAAGCCCAGTTACAAATTCCTGACGCTAACAATTCGGCAAAAGCATTTGTCAACAAATGTACACTAATGATTAAACACTATATTTCTGCTATTTCCGCTGACAGAATGGAGACTGCAGATTTAGAACATACAGAAAATTGTCACAAAATTTCTGTGATTCTGGTTTTTCGATATTAAAAACAAATGAATTCAATTGAAACTACAAGATGCTTTTATCAGAAAAAAATGTATGTCTCACCCCATTGAACATTCATGGTGGTCATCCACTCACATTTATCATTTTGGCAAAGGGAGCAATTGTTATGCAATTTCAACCTTTGCCACAATTCTTTTGAAATTCTTTTGAAATTCTTCTGCTGCAGATTCATCAAAATGTGTCTGCATATGGGAAAGTGTTTTAAGTCATGTACTCACTAACCTGGCACAAATAATTAGACAGCTGTATGACTCTGTGAAGGCTTCCTCAGATCCACACACTACTTCTCTCGTCTCATGATCTCCATAACATTCTGTTAGTAGAACAGTATTAAAACTTTACCAAACATTTGAATCAAGAGAAACGAATAGAAACGAAAAACCATTAATTAAAGCATAACATCAATTTTCATTTAAGTTTGATTTGTAATTGTTAAATTATTATCACCCATGAGGTCATATGTGAAAATGGAAGAATTCATGATCTTAGCTTATGTAAAATTTCGATCAAATATGACAAAGTTGATGCCGAGATCGACACAAAATAGAAAACTTGCTATTATAGAGTTATGAAGTTTCAAAGCAATACCATCTTTGGTTTTTGAGAAAAAGCCTTGCATGCAAAACTTTAACCAAAGTTGCAATGCCGACGCACAAGTGACTGTAATAGCTCTCATATTTTTCGAATAGTCAAGCTAACAATAAAAAAATGTGGCATCATTGTCTAGCCTTGTATTTAATATATTAATACTATTCAAATTAGCACATTAGTTTTTATTAACAAAGGAATATTAATATCGTGCTGTTGTGTCTAACCTATAATATTAGAGCAAAAATGAAATGCACTGAATCTGGCGATTATTTTACAGTAAACTACTGGTGTCTAACTCACAACCCTTAATTTGACAGCCTTCAGCGCTATTTGGTTAATCCTCTGTGATCCTAATGCTGCTGCAGTATCCATAAGGAGCGCCATTAAATTGAAAATCATCGTGACTAATGAAGAAATTGTTCATTCTGAGCAATGTTTCAATTTCTGAACTAACCTTGTTGGATTTTCTTATCACATTTCTGACAGGGCCCTGCATGACATGGAGAAGTACAGAAATGTTTCCCACAGTTCAGCAGTCTCTCACATATACTATCACATTTTATCATTGTAGACTGGCCACATCGCACTGTCTGCCTTTAAAATATACACACAAGTCATTAAAGTCAAAGTCTGACGGAAAGACATACAGACAAAATAATTAATCCTGAAATGTTATCAAGTCTAGGTTACATCATGGCAACACACTTAAACTTTGGAGTTAAAGGAAATCATATATTTATTCTGAACTTTTTCCAACAAACAACTAAGATGCAGCAGATAACATTGAAAACATCTAGGATACAAAAGGGCAATAATATTATTTTTAATCAAATTAGTTTATGCACATTATGAGATTGAGATGTTTTCTTAATTCACTACTTTGATGTAGAGAAATACACAACTATGAAGGAAAGTGTTAGAAATTTAAAACTTACTTAGTTTTTCCACAGTCACATGACCTTGTTACTGTAGCATTGCATTCTGGGCAGGGTCCTGGGTGACACAAGCTGGAGAATAAATAAATTGTGTCATTTGTTGATTATGGGGTTTTACGTCGCTTTCAACAATTCGTCAGTTATATAATGGCGTTTATATTAATATCCATTTATCCTGACACCAGGGAATAAGTCATAATGCTAACCCTACAATCCTGATCGCAAAGGAGGGACAGCCCTTACTTCCATAAAGTCATTAGTATGACCCAGCCCTGGATCGAACCTGCGACCTCCTCAGTCCTGCACCAAAGTGGATGCTCTGGTAATTCACCACTGCGGTCGAATACAAATGAAGAGTTGCACAGCTTGCAAAAAAATAGAGAAAAAAACTCATCTTGTATAACTATCAAAATATGCAAAAAAACACAATACATTGTAAATAAAAGCCCTAGATTGCCGATTATAAAAAGCCTTTCTTCACCAGTTTCACTGCAGGATAGCTAAAATATGCTTGTTTTGAATATTTTTTTTCCTTTTATACACACAGTTTTTCACACAACATGTATTCTAACAAGAGCTGTCGGAGGACAGCATGCTCGACCTTTTTGTGCTTTCCAATAAAACAAATATTTTTTGGGCGATAGTTGCAAAAAGAGTCATAATTCTTACAAAAACCTTTACTAAATTATGCACTCTTGGTTGTTGGTGGAGGTAATGATGGTAAAAAGTTTTTGTAAGTGTTTAAGCTATATCTCTAATTGTTTTGAACAAATTTGATTTGGTATGAATAACTTAACCAAAATTATAAATCGAAAAAGGGCCATAATTCTTAAATTAAACTTGACAGAGTTATGTACCCTTGTCTGTTGATGGAGATTATGATGGTGAGAAAGTGTTGTAAGTTTCAAAGCAATATCTGTAATGGTTTTTAAAAAAAGTAAATTGGTACAAAAAACTTAGGGCTATTCCAGTAAAACATATGTCCCACCCCAGGAAGGCACTTTCAAAATTGACCAACCCCCTTCAGAAGTTTATTTGACTAGAAAAGAACCCCCTTTAGAATATTTTCGGAGCAAATTCGGACCCCCTTCAGAAGTTTATATTTTTTGTTGCAAATTTCAACCCTCAATAGCAGTTTTGTCGGACTTCTGATTAGGACTTACTATAAGTGTATTCATGGTCCAACAGTAAGTTTCTGCTCTTGCATCGTAAGTAAAGATGCTGATTCTGACAGGAATTAAAATACACATGAATTTGTATTGAGGTTTAAGACTGATTTTCAACATCTTTGGTCATTTAAAGGCGGTCAGTTATCCATACCCTCTGTTCCTGGAAGACCCAGTACTAAGCCAAACCCAAACAACTGACAGTTTCCTCATATAAATCAGAGGCGGAGGCCTCGAACTCGGAACCTTCAGGTTACTAACCTAGCATATTACCAACCACGCCACAAAGGCCTTCATTAAGATATTTCAAATTAAATTTGAACAAGAAAATGTGTCCATGGAACACAGATGCCCCAGTCGACAGTCAGATGAACAAATGTAGGGTCACAAATAGCTTTATTCAACAATTAAACAAAATAACTTTTTTCCGATTTTCAGTACCATACCGTTTTGATCGTATCTCGAAAATTTGTCTTCAAACGAATTCTGTACACTACGTTTGAGAAATATATTATGTGGTTAAAACAAAACGGTTTTTCTTCATCGGACAGTCTGTCTGTCACAGTGATTCAGATTGCAACTCAGTCTTTTTTAAGACAGCTGTCCTAAATGTAAAAAAAAACCCAGGCCATTTTGTCCTAAACTTAAACAAGAGGGCCATGATGGCCCTGGATCGCTCACCAGATTTTTCTTTTCACTATAGCAATATAAGCCCTGCCCCCTGGTAGTTTCCTACCTTGGCTTGGCTTGAAAAAATCTAAGAGGGTCACCCTAGGAACATTTCTAGTAAATCTTTTGAAAATAGATCAGACACTTTCGGAGGAGAAGATTTTTTAAGGTCCACTATATCCATATAAGGCAAAATAGCTTCGCTCCCTGGAGGCCATTTTTGGTTTGACAATCGCCACAATGCTAATAGAAACAACAACAACGAAAAATATTTACATAGTCGGTTTTGAACAATCGGTTGATATTTTTTTTCCTTACTGCAAACTAATTTACTCACATCCGTTATAGTTCCATCATTGATGCAGAGACGTGATTAATAATAATTATGTCAGTGCTACTTTGGTACCGGATTGTTACTAATATTTGAGTTTTATCGAGACATTATCTACATAGAGTTAAAATATGTAAATATTATCTTCGTCATGATTGGGCAGATAATAAATATCATTGCGCGTTCTCTGATAATACTCAAATTTGGAAATTCCAAAAGGTTCTATAAATAGCTCGCGAGACTCTGGTGTTCTTAAATCTCAATATTATAAACGCTTTATTTTGTAGTTGTTTAAATATATGAAAGCGTCTAGATGATAAGACTGGTTTACAAAGGTTTAAAGGACACACGATGTCAGTGTGTACACACGTTATGTATACACGTCTGCACGTTCTAGAGTCAATTAGCAATCAATGCTGAAAGTGTAGCCTAATTTAGTTTGGAGATCGAGCATTATAATATATGCCTATATTTTTATAAATTGAACAGTTTGGCAAATAGTGAAATTGTGCTTTTTGAGCATGTTTTGTGTTTGTTTTTGCACTCACATTAATCGAAGCAGTTTAACAACCTCAGAGACATATAAATACACTGTGTTTATATGTCTCTGACAACCCTCAATCATGCAATGTGAAGGGACTAAATTGAACAGACCTGTTTAATATCGGACATCATTGAAACAAACACAAAACTAATGGGTACCTTTTTCTCTCCTTTCTTGATAATTTAGTCATTTCTAAAGTGTAAACAATATTTTATCTTAATATGGCCTACATATTACAAATAGCCATTCTAATGAGCTAAAACGGTAGTCTATCGAATACCAACTAGATTTTTCATAACTTTGGAATGGCCTAATTTTGAACACATCATGACCAATTTCAGAAAACATCACCAAGACAACCTGGCAAACTAACATTATTCTACTGTCAAAAGATGCAGGGTTGATACATTCTCAAATATACCCGCACCAGAGTCATCGCAAGCCATACACCGATATACTGCTTGTTACTTTGCAGGATTTTCCATACGATCGCCACTACAGTGCCATTGGCGCTTTGATTTTATGACCAATCAAAATGGCTTCAAGATATCTGATGGAGGGTCACCCAAGGAACATTTCTACAAAATTATTAAACAAGAGTACCGCGGTACATAATACGCCCGTCAGGAACTTCTTTACAAATATTCTAAGTCCAAAAAGGGGCATAACTCATTCAAAAATTGACGAAATCCCAGGAAATATGAACTTGATCTGTGACACATCACTACAAAGCCTTATACAAAATTTCAGCTCAATAGCTCAAAGTATGTAGGAAAAAAGTGTGGTAAACCCGAACGGACGGAGGGACGGAGGGAGGGACATGTATGACCATACCATAATACGTACCGTTTTTAAGAAACGGTCGTATAAAAATCGGCCTGACACCTTTGGAGGAGAAGATTTTTAAAGTTTTCACTATAGCCATATAAGTCAAATTAGAGTTAAATGATAGAGGGTCACCCAAGGAACATTTCTACAAAATTATTTGAAAATCGGCCAGACATTTTTGGAGAAGAAGATTTTTTAAGTTTTCACCATAGTCATATAAGTCAAAATAGCCCCGCCCCCCCTGGCGGCCATGTTTTTTGACCAATCAACACAGCTTCAAGTAATCTGATAGAGGGTCACCCAAGGAACATTTCTAAAAAATGATTTGAAAATCTGTCAACCAGTTTGGCAGAAGAAGAATTTTGAAGTTTTTTTCATTTCGTTGCCATGGAAACCAGAATTCTGCATGGATCTCAAAAATTTGAAGGAATTCTGGTGAGGCCATTGGGAGGATGCTTTCTGTGAAGTTTCAGCCCAATTGACCCACTGGTTACTGAGGAGAAAAAGTTGCCGGACAAAAGGCAATCACAATAACTCGCCTTGAGCAAAGCTCAGGTGAGCTAAAAATTCAAACCCAGAAAGGCCACTTTTAGATGCGCTTTCCAAACTTACACTTACTGATGAACACCTATTAAAAATCTGCAGCAATATTGAAAACCTTTTAGAATTACAGTTAATATACTAACAGGTTAAGAAAACATTGTGGCAAAAGGAGAAATGAGCAATTTATTCTTTTCCACAATGTTTTCAAAAGTCTTCTTCAGGTGACTGTCTAGCTTGTATTTTAAACTTATTTAGTGTTAAGCTGGAGTGAATTATTGTAATTTTCACTTTAAACTAAATTTAAACATAAGTAAAGAGGGAAGAGAAAAAGTCATCTAATTGACTGTGGTTTCAGAGGAAAATGAAGCATTTCCACTATGTGACAGGGGATATACCTGGACAGTCTAAAATGTTTAAAAATTCAAGTAGGCTTGTATATTTATGATTTGGGGGATTCTCTTCTTTTTTTTAGACCAAAAAACGTTTTGAGTGTCTTGTAAATGATGGCCTTTTCATTTTCGCTGCTGGCCTTTATCACAACTTGTTCAAAGTTTGGCAGCAGATTTGCACAAATCACAGAGGCCTTATGGTTTTTGCTGTCTGCGTGCCTCTTTAATGTACTGGTCCGAAAATAGGAAGTCCCGTCTGTCAATGCATTTTTTATATGTTGTGTGCACAAATTGTAGCCGTTTTTCTGCATTGAAATATGCTCACCCAGAAATTTTGAAACGCTCTAGACGATTTGACAGGCAAATCAGGTACAGTACTTATTGAGGAGTTGGGCATTTGTTCTTAATCGGCTGAATTTTGATTATTTTTTCCGTTTTAATGCTTGTCGACGCGTTATCTTTCCGAAAAAAAAAGCGATAGTCGAAAATGTTTTCGTTCCGACATTTTGAAAGGGTTTAATCCGGGTTCTTAAAAGAGGCCCTACGATTGGCTGATATTTAATGAGCCAGCCAATGAAATCAAGTTTTACATCAATGATCATTAGACGCTTTACATGTAGTATACTTTAATGCATTGTAACTGCTATGAAGCGCGTACGTAACTCGACAAAACGCTTTTTGTTTATTATGAATCAAAATGCGTCTACTGCACATGATATTTTTCAGTTGGCTTCGCGGAGATTAACTCTAGCGATGTCATATTTCCGATGCCCGACGCCAATCTGATTCTGAATCTCTGCAGTCAATATAAATGAGCAGATACGGACAGAGGCAAAAAAGAAAATGATGCCCCTCTTTAGAAGCGAAATTGGACTTTTCACCACCCCCTACAGTAGCAAATTAAGAAAAAGACCTTCCCCCTACAGAAATTTTTTATTTTGCCGTCCTGGGGTGGGACATATGTTCAACTGGAATAGCCCTTAACCAAAATTCTAAGTCAAACAAGAGCACCGCGTACGGCACAGACGCTCGACTGATAGGGAGAAAAAAAAAAAAAAAAAAGCAAATTCATGACATTTTTATCCCCCGCTTGCAGGAAATATTGTAGGAAAATGTTGAGGTTAGGTTTAAACATGTCAGTAGACTTTTTATTGAACATGTATTAACGGTTCACATTAATTTTGTGGCAGTTATTGCACGGAAACAGCAACAAACAACATTTTTTGTTAAATAAGGGGCCATAACTCCACCGAATAAAGTTCGCCGAAAGTGACGATCGAACTTGGCCTAGCCCTTAAGGCATTTAACATTGTTACCAAGTTTGAAAAAAAAACGGTTCACATTTGTGGCAGTTATTGCACGGAAACGGCAACAAATTACATTTTTTGTTAAATAAGGGGCCATAACTCCACCAAAAGTGACCCTCGAACTTGGCCTAGCCCTTAAGGCATTTAATGTTGTTACCAAGTTTGAAAACAAAAACGGCTCACATTTGTGGCAGTTATTGCAAGGAAACAGCAACAAACGACATTTTTTGTTAATTAAGGGGCCATAACTCCACTGAATAATGTCCGCCGAAAGTGACGATCGAACTTGGCCTAGCCCTTAAGGCATTTAACGTTGTAACCAAGTTTGAAAAAAAACGGTTCACATTTGTGGCAGTTATTGCACGGAAACAGCAACAAACGACATTGTTTGTTAATTAAGGGGCCATAACTCCACCGAATAAAGTCCCCCGAAAGTGACGATCGAACTTGGCCTAGCCCTTAAGGCATTTAACGTTGTTACCAAGTTTGAAAAAAAAAGGTTCACATTTGTGGCAGTTATTGCACAGAAACAGCAACAAACGACATTTTTTGTTAATTAAGGGGCCATAACTCCACCGAATGAAGTCCGCCGAAAATGACGAGCGAACTTGGCCTAGCCCTTAAGGCATTTAACCTTGTTACCAAGTTTGAAAAAAAACGGTTCACATTTGTGGCAGTAATTGCACGGAAACAGCAACAAAAGACATTTTTTGTTAATTAAGGGGCCATAACTCCACCGAATGAAGTCCGCCGAAAATGACGATCGAACTTGGCCTAGCCCTTAAGGCATTTAACGTTGTTACCAAGTTTGAAAAAAAAAGGTTCGCATTTGTGGCAGTTATTGCATGGAAACAGCAACAAACAACATTTTTTGTTAATTAAGGGGCCATAACTCGAAAAAGCGGGGGATAAAAATGAGCTAAACAAAAAACCTTAACCGGACGACTACGCCGACGCCGACACCAGGGTCATGACAATAGTTCTCGTTTTTTTCAAAAATCGAGCTAAAAAGGGCCATAATTCTTACAAAAATCTTGACAGAGTTATGTTCTCTTGTCTGTTGATTGAGTTAATGATTGTGAAGAAGTGTTGTAAGTTTCGAAGCCACATCTGTAATGGTTTTGAAAATAAATAAATTAGTACAAAAAGATTAACCAAAATTCTAAGTCGAAAAAGAGCCATAATTCTTAAAAAAAACTTGACAGAGTTTTGTACTCTTGTCTGTTGATGAAGGGAATGATGATGAAATAGTGTTGTAAGTTTCAAAGCAATGTCTGCAGTAGTTTTGAAAAAAAGTAAATTGGTACAAAAAAATTAACCAAAATTCTAAGTCGAAAAAGGGCCATAATTCTTATAAAAATCTTGACAGAGTTATGTTTTTTTGTCTGCTGATGGAGGTAATGATGGTGAATAAGTGTTGCAAGTTTCAAAGCAACATCTGTTTTTTGACAAAAAAGGAAATTGGTACAAAAACCTTAACCAAGGTGTGACACCAACGCCGACGCCAACGCCGGGGCGAGTAGTTTAGCTAGCCTTTTCTTCGAAAAGTAGAGCTAAAAATCACATTATCAATTAAGATTTCAGCTGCTTTTATTTCATAGAGTTTTAAAACTGAATATTAAGAATGTAAAAGGGATATATTGCATAAACGATTTGATCTACTCACATATTACAAGGGTGTTTGCAGCCTTCTCCACGACTTTTCTTACAAACATCCCCACAGCTGTGCGGAGTGTCCATCCTGGTAATCTCAGGATCTTTCACCTTTCCTATGGTAAAAAGATATGGAGCTAAATTTCTGGAGTTTTGACAGAAATAATAAATAGGGATATATAATATATAGGCTGAAAGTGAAGACTCTGGCAAATGTGTATGTATGCAAAGACCATTCCTGGCAACAGCCAACAAGACACCTTTTGCCACAATACAGTGAAATTTTTACTTTTAATTTTGTTACTTCACACTTTCCCACATACAACAAATCTACAGTAACACTTTTGATAACATGAATGATAGATGCAAAATAATGGAAATTCTCAATAAATAAAAGTAAAATTATTGAATAGTTTAAATCATTTCGTGAAAAGGAGAAATTTTTCATTATGAGGTATTAAGATACAGGGATAAATACTATTTACAATAAAAATACTTTCACAAAGTTATTTTTTTGGGGGAAAGTTCTGGATCGCTTTAAGAGTGGATCGGAATTTAGTGCTCTGATTGAAACATTCATAATGATTGAAAAAATCCAATCATATGAGTGCTTCAATCATATTGAGCGGTTGCAACAATTTACTGATTTTTATCATGACTACCAAATTATTTTTGGACCTTATTATTAAGAAGTTGGATAAATATTTGTAGATTTTATTTTAAGGTAAGAAACAATCAGTACATGATATAGAAAGGCCGAATCAATCACATACCTTGTTATTTTGATACATTTATCCCTTCTAAATATGGTTGTATTGACAAACAAAGGCACATGTGTCGAACGTGCAAAAATGAAATAATTTAAGTACTTGTAAGATTAAATGAATGAAATAAATATAATATTGAAATCAATGTGAGAAAAAGGTGAAAATGTTTTTTCAAAACATTCTCCTATTTCTACAGTTTGTTTCATTATTCAACATTAAAGATGTGTTATCAATTATGGATCAAGTGATATTTAGTCACTTTTCTTTATTACGCATTCTTAATTTGTTTGATGTGTTTAATTATATATATTCTACATTTTTCAACACGATTATTAAAGATTACCGATAATCAGATACCTTGCAGACATGGTTATTTTGTCGAGCAATGGCTTGCGTGTCGAACTTGCAATAAGGAAATAATATATTATAAATTAACTGTAGGATTGACAAAATGAAAATAATACAATATTGAAATAAATGTAAGAATAGGGTGAAAAATATGTTATAAATCCTTGAAATAAAATATGTTATAAATATGGAAATAAAATTTGTTTACACTAAAGACAGGTTATCAATTACGGATAAAGGGATATTGAGTGACTTCGACTTTAATCGGTGTGTTGTTTGTGTTTTGTGCGTATTTGTATACAGTTTATATTTCTCAACAAGATAATGAAAATATTCTGAGAATGTAGATATTTTGGGTTGAACCCAAAATATCAACAAACAAAACATAATTAATTTCAGCCAATCAAATAGTGGAACGGACTTTGATCGAACAAAGCCTTCCGAGTGAGGGCAAAAAAGCTATCACAATTAACAGAATGGCAAAAAGAAATCAGACTGATTTCAGCATGACGCTTTAAGAATGGATTGAAACTTCAGCGGAATTGATTGGAACTAATTGGATTGGAATGTGAGCGCAAAAAAGCAACTGGCTGTTATCCCACATAAACTGTTAGCCCATCCGTGGAAGACTTTTTAAATCTTTTTTTAAAATGTGAGTCATGCTTGATTTGTGAGATGTTTCAAAGACGTATTGAGGAAGTTAAGTACGAAGGAGTGAGACCAGAAGAAAACAAGTATGGCTGTTCAACAAAAGATGCTGTATATGGTATTACTTGTCGTAAGTGTAATAAGTTTGTATATGTTGGTGAGACATCCCGTACTGTAAAAGAACGGTTAAAGGAACACGAAGCAGACGTGAGGCTTGGTAGGAGTACGAATGTGGCCGATCATTTTGGAGGTTCACACCATTCATCAAAAGACATGGGCGTTTGCGTTTTGGAAATAATGAGGGAAAAGGGGAAATACTATCGCCAGATGAGAGAATATAGATGGATTAAAGAGCTCCAAACAGCAGTGCCCAATGGTGCAAATAAGAAGACAAATATGGACGTTCTATGGAGGGAGTATAAATAAATTAAGATAAGAAAACAACGTGTAAAAAGATACCGTATAATTGCTGTATAAGGTGATATGTGGAGAAGGGTTGATTGATGAGGGTAGATGCATATATGTAATCTATATGTGTGGGTGTGCATGTTTTGTGTCTATATATGTATGTATGTGTGCATGTATATGTGTGTATATGTAAACATGTGGGTACATATATTTTTGTAAAGATGCTTCAAAGGGTTGCAATTTTGAGTGTTCATATTGCTTTGTATGGGTTTTATATGTTGTCTTATACAATTAATCTATCCAGATCATTTAAGCTATTCATAAGTAATTATATTCATATTAAGAATGATTTAACACTGATAAGATAGTTGCGACTAATTTATATTAACTAGATCACAAATTGGTATCACATATTTGTAGCCATGGAACCATTTTTAATGCCTTGAGGAATTTGGCGCGATTTAGTTTGACGTCGTTTGGTGAAATGACGTTATGTTATGAATGTTGTCATGACGTCATGATGTTATTGAGATCATGATGTTATTTCTTGTCAGTTATACTTTTAGTATTGAACTAGTAACATACATTCTTTTTGAGTAATCAAATTTAAAGTTCCTGAAGAAGGCCGTGAGGCCGAAAGCTTGAATATTGAGTGTTATTTTATACATATATTTAGTTTCAGACCCCTTGTGGTCATATAATAATAATGGAAGACTTTTTGTCAAGCATCAGATAGAATGTTAGCCGAGTTCGAGTTCAAACTCACAACACCTCGATTGACAGCCGAAATCCCTACAACTGAGCTATCGTTGTCTGAGTAACAAGTGCAGTTCCACTTACCACAAAAGCACCTGTACTGATTTGGAAATTTAAATGATAAATTTTGGCAGGCTGGACATCTCCAACCATCCTTCTCCCCACCGGATACAATAGAATTTGGAGACTTGGCCCATCGTTTGATACACCTGAGATGAAAGACATGGAAGCACCCCGCACAATTCCATATAGCATTCTGGGAACGAACAGACTCACAACATACCATGCATTCGTAGCTTCCTTTTGATAACTGTTCTATCAAAACTCCTGCAAGATAAAGGAAAGCATGTTAACAAATTCTTGCTAAAAAGACAATAAACTCTGTTGACAATTTGCACTGTGATACAGTATTATGTAAGTGACTGTGCAATAATAGTAATTAACCAATAAGTTGTTTCTAGCTGGGTTCTGCAGTCAGGAATCAAGGACCACAATGAAATTGTAGAAATTTTCCCCTTTCTGTGTCATCCTTGGTTAGTGAATGCTTGTCCTGATACATGTACATCTACTTATATTTTATGTGTGTTATAATTCTATAATGCATCTTTTTTTCAAACATACTTCTTAAGTTCTTATGCTATTTAACTATATAAGTATATGTATTGTAATGTTACAAAGTGCCATGTCATCTATTTCATTAACTGAAATAGAAAATAAACAAGCAAATTCATGAAATTTATATCCCCCGCTTGCAGGAAATATTGTAGGAATAAAATCCGCCGAAAGTGACGATCGAACTTAGCCAAGCTGTTAAGGCATTTAACCTTGTTACAAAGTTTGAAAAAAAAAAGATTCATATTTGTGGCAGTTATTGCACGGAAACAGCAACAAACGACAATTTTTGTTAAATAAGGGGCCATAACTCCACCAAATAAAGTCTGCCGAAAGTGACGATCGAACTTGGCCTAGCCCTTAAGGCATTTAACCTTGTTACCAAGTTTGAAAAAAAAAGGTTCACATTTGTGGCAGTTATTGCACGGAAACAGCAAGAAACGACATTTTTTGTTAAATAAGGGGCCATAACTCCACCGAATAAAGTCCGCCGAAAGTGATATTCGAACTTGGCCTAGCCCTTAAGGCATTTAACGTTGTTACCAAGTTTGAAAAAAAAAGGTTCACATTTGTGGCAGTTATTGCACGGAAACAGCAAGAAACGACATATTTTGTTAAATAAGGGGCCATAACTCCACCAAATAAAGTCCGCCGAAAGTGACGATCGAACTTGGCCTAGCCCTTAAGGCATTTAACGTTGTTACCAAGTTTGAAAAAAAAAGGTTCACATTTGTGGCAGTTATTGCACGGAAACGGCAAGAAACAACATATTTTGTTAAATAAGGGGCCATAACTCCACCAAATAAAGTCCGCCGAAAGTGATATTCGAACTTGGCCTAGCCCTTAAGGCATTTAACGTTGTTACCAAGTTTGAAAAAAAAAGGTTCACATTTGTGGCAGTTATTGCACGGAAACGGCAAGAAACAACATATTTTGTTAAATAAGGGGCCATAACTCCACCAAATAAAGTCCGCCGAAAGTGATATTCGAACTTGGCCTAGCCGTTAAGGCATTTAACCTTGTTACCAAGTTTGAAAAGAAACGGTTCACATTTGCGGCAGTTATTGCACGGAAACGAAGTGTGACGGACGGACAGACGGACGGACGGACAAACCGAAATTAATAACCCCCCTTTTTTTCTTCGAAAAAGCGGGGGATAATAAAGATATGACAAATCAATTTATTGCAGCTGTATGTAATTGCATTTTTTTTTTTTTTTTTTTTCAAATGGAAAAAAAAAAAACATTTTAAATTATACAGGGTTGAAAATTTGTGGGGGAAAAATACATTTTTTCAGTAAATTCTCTTTCTCCACAATGTTTTCAAAAGATGTCTGCGGCATTGAATATTCAGTGAAGGGTTAAAGAAGGATATATACCTCTTTGACTCTCATCTGTCGTCATCTGTCTATTGATTCTTGGCCCCCTGTTAGAACCAGCTTTCTTCTGATCATCATTTACTGAATCTCTAACTGTGTTATCTGTCTTACTTTGGTCTGCTTTCTCTGAAAGTTTCATTCTTTCACTACCCCTCTCTAGGCCTGCAGCATCCTTGTGCCGTTTATTGTAGTCCATGCCACGGTAGTTAAAGCGATTTTGTGATCTTTGATTGTTGAATGTATCTTGGTTATTTGAATTTCTACCATCTCTATGGCCAGATGAGCTGTAAATGTAGGTCTCTTTCTTTTTCTTTTTAGCACCACTCTGCTCTTCATTGCCATAGGTAGCACTATCAGAAGCAGAAAGATCGTCAGGATTATCTTTTACACCATCATTTAAATATTTCTCATACTTCTTTGGTTTTCCAACATTATTTTCACAATCTTCATTGATGTTGATGTTTTCATTGGCCGTTGCAGAGTCTTGTTTATGTGATGAGCGCTGAAATTTTGAAGAATCTTTTCTGAATTTATTGCCATCATCTTTGTATCTTTGATTTGAGTAAGATTTAGCTGGACGGCTAGACTGCGATCTAGCATCTGCAGAACCTCTTGCCTTGTCTTTAGCATGATCTCTACCTGATTTCACATCACTATCATTGTCTGCAGTGTCTTGCTTAATTGGATTCTGAGTTATATTTGCATTTCTGTATGATTGATAGGAATATTTATTAGAGGATTTTCTATCTTTGTAACTGTCATATTTATTGAATGTCTTTGAGCGATTATCCAAACCATGAGCATCCTTTTTTTGATGTGAGCCTGAATTATTGTCTTTAATTGGGATCTGAAGATTTTCTTTATCAAAGTGATTTTTACTAGTATCTTTATCGTTTTCACTGTTATTACCCAGTCTTTCTTTCTGTTCTTTTCCAGCAACATCAATCATACCTGAATCAGTTTGTACTGACCGAAAATCTTGCCTCGGTCTATTTCGACTTCTATTCTGTGAATATGAATACTTCCTTGCCTGACCCGTCCCGCCTTCTCCAGTAGGAGTCTGCCCTTCCTCATATCCACCCATGCTGTAATTACCATAATTCATGCCTGAATCCCCGTAATATGGTGGATGATATCCCTGTGGTGTATAGGGATATTGTGAAGTTCCCTGATCAGCTGGGTTCCACCCAGTGTACTGCTGATTGGCGTATGGATTTCCGGAGTACACATATGGTGGTGGATAAAACGGCTGTGGAACATTAGGGTAATACTGAGGATCGTACCCATAGCCTGAATAGTCTGTCTGATCTCCATAGCCTCTTTCCATATCTACTATGGATGTCTGAAAGGAAATAAATGAGTTCTTCTCCAGTAAAACTAACCTCAGGCCAATCACAGAGATAAGTAAGAGTAAACAGATGATTGCAGCAATGCTCTACAATATTTTCCTTACTTTCTTTAAAACCCTGAGTTGTGGAACCGAACAGAATCGTGTCAATTCTTTTGAGAAAAGGTTTTGGAGGTCAAATAAGAGCATTTTTAAACCTTTCCCACATACAACAAATCAGCAGCAGACTACTTTGGACACCTCTAAGGGCTCTTGACAAAAAATATGGGAAAAAAATGTTTAAATGAAAGTAGGGCTATTGATTGAATCGAGTTGAAAACATTCCCACAATGTTTTCAAAATGTGTCTGTTAATGGGAAAGGGTAAAAACATGAAAGCGCGCTCGACTATTCCACCGCTTATTTAAGTTACTGATATAATGGACTCTAATGTAGTTGCATGCAAAACATTAACCACAATTTCTTAAAGGGTGATAATTTGCATTATATGCAGGATAGAGTTATTTAACTCGATTATTTTCATAGTTGTGATGGTTAGGAAGGGTTGCATAAAGTTACAATGGAATGCATCAAATAGTTACTAAGATATGGACTCTTAATGTAGTTGCACGCAAACCTTTAACCATAATTTCTAAGTATAAAGAGTGCAACAATTTGCACCATATGCAGGATAGAGTTATCTTAATTTGGTTGTGTTTATAGTTGTGAAATTGGGAAAGGTTGTATAAAGTTTCAATACAATGTTTCAAGTTGTTACTGAGATTACACTCTAAATGTAGTTGCAAAACTTTAACCAGAAATCTTAGGTCTAAAAAGGGCCATAACTTGCATAAAATGCTGGATAGAGTTATTTGCTTGTTTACATAGGGATTGTGGTTGGAAAGGGCTGTATAAAGTTTCAATGCAATGCATTAAGTAGTTACTAAGATATGGTCTCTTAATGTAGGTGCATGCAAATCTTTAACCAGAATTTTTAAGTAAAAAAAGGGCCATAACTTGCATAAAATGCAGGATAGAGTTATCTAACTTAATAATCTACATAGGTGTGATAGTTGAGTAGGCCATAACTTGCAACAATTCAGGAAAGAGTTACCTTACTTGATAATCTACATAAGTGTGATAGTTGGGTAGAATTGCAGAAAGTTTCAATGAAATGCATCAAGTAAATACTGAGATATGGACTATTAATTAAGTTGCATGCAAAACTTTAACCAGAATTTCTAAGTAAAAAAAGGGCCATAACTTGCATAAAATGCAGGATAGAGTTATCTAACTTAATAATCTACATAGGTGTGATAGTTGAGTAGGGTTGCAGAAAGTTTCAATGCAATGCATCAAGTAAATACTGAGATATGGACTCTTAATTTAGTTGCACACAAAACTTTAACCAGAATTTCTAAGTAAAAAAAGGGCCATAACTTGCATAAAATTCAGGAAAGAGTTACCTTACTTGATAATCTATATAGGTGTGATAGTTGAGTAGGTTTGCAGAAAGGTTCAATGCAATGCATCAAGTAAATACTGAGATATGGACTCTTAATTTAGTTGCACGCAAAACTTTAACCAGAATTTCTAAGTAAAAAAGGGCCATAACTTGCATAAAATGCAGGATAGAGTTATCTAACTTGATAATCTACATAGGTGTGATAGTTTGGTAGGTTTGTAGAAACTTTCAATGCAATACATGAAGTATTTAAGTACTTGCATGCAAAACCTTAACCAAGGTGTGACGTGGACACCGACGGCAGGGTGAGTAGTATAGCTCTCATATTCTTCGAATAGTCGAGCTAAAAATGTCAGCACCTTCAAAATAATCCAAAGAAAATTGTATTATAGTTGCAAGGAAGAATTCATCCGGCAAAAATGGTTACCGTCATTTTGAACGAAAACAGGATTGAACGAAACTGGTTTTCTCATTCTCTAGACTACTTTCACTTTCAAAAAGGTCAAAATACAAAAAAAAAATATGATCAAAGCAATCATTTCCAGTGCATCCTATACACTTTTACGAGGTCATATATTCAACGCATTCTGGTGATGGTATTTACTCATTTCTACGAAAAAAAATGTTTTTTAGTGACTATTTGACCTAAAAATGTGTCAACCCTCTTGTTTAAACAATGCAAAAGTCTGGTGAAACAGGTCTACAGCGATAAAAAGCTAGTCACCTAAGAGCCAGTTTCACAACCACTGTTGCTTCTCATGTTAACAGTTTCCCTGATATAAATTATTATAGACGAAGAAAAACTGCATTCCTCGTCTTCTTCTAGTTACGACTTTCTGACATCAATTGATGGTAAGACTCACCTCACCATAAGATTAACATTAAAAATAAAACATTTTAAAATATGTGAAACTACAGACATAGTGACAATATCAGCGTTATAGATCTATTAACTCGAAATATTTTAAAGTGTAAAACTTTAATTTGAAATTCATACTGTACTCTCAAAAAATAAATATTGACTAGAACTAGTTTAATGATAATATAACCTGCACATGAACAATTTCAGGAATATATTGAATTCCCATCTCTCTCTTACTGGATGTATCGCATAGCAGTGAATAAATCGCGATTCAGACAACTTGAACAACTGTGCACCAATTGTCATTGGAAACACTGTTCGAAAAGACTGCTGAAAAGTATCAGTTTTCGTCTCGAACAATAAATGCTTTGTATACAGAGCATCAAAAAAATGTCTTCCATTGTTTTCAATGCAGACTGTCATGAAAACCTGATATCAGCTAAACTAAACGGAAAAGTCGAACCTCGTTTATTCCCTTATCTAGAGCTGCCATTCTGTCCAGCACATGATGGTCGACTCGACAACTCATATTTTCTACTGCCAACATATTTTGCGATTAAAAGCGTTACTCTAGTACTTTTATCAATATCGCTCGATCAATTAATGATAGGTGTCAGTGGACATGAACTTATATACCCCATACCTTGTGCAATTCTTGAAAGTCAACGCAATTATTTCTTGTGTTGGGAAATGACAGACCAGATCAAATAAAGTTTCAGAATTGACAGGATAGTTCTTTTTAACGAATTCGACATTTATTCTAAAATTTATTCCAGGGTAAAATTGCAGGACAATTTGAATCATGTAGTATTAAAAAATATTTATGACAATTGAACTACAAAGATAATAAAAAAAATTAAAGGGTATACAACATTATCTAAAAAATAATTTCGTTAAAAATTAAGCAGTTACATTTGAGAATTATTGGTAAATAGTTATCCTAATTTTGATATTTGATTATGAATATGTAAACATATTTCGTTGTGAAAAGCTACGAACTGTTCTTTGACATTCTATTGTCTAGTTGTCATTATAATATTTCGGATCAAAAAATGATAAATGCTTCTGTTATTGGTTTTCGTGCAATTTTACTTCGCACCTTGTTCATTTCCCCTAACCTCTTCCTACATCTTCAGTCATACATAAGCAAGTTGAGAAATATACATGTGGTTGCACGATAAGGAAATAATGAATTAAAAGTGAATCAGGGTCAGAAAGGCCCAAATCTAAAAACTAATTTCTATCAGTTTATGTATTTAACTGTCAAAGAAATATAAATACAGATGGGACAAATAAGACTTGGCTTATTATTTTTTTATATACTAGTTATCGTTCTATTTTCAACCGGTGTCACTTAACAGTGTCTTGAAGAGTCCGGTTGAGTCTGGTGGTCAAGTATCCCATTATATCAATGTTTTGTTGTGTTTTTTTTTGTGTTGAAATGAATAAAACAAAGTGTTATTGTATCTGCCTATTTTAGTTCATTTTCGTATGAATATAGAAATATCATTGTAAATCAAGTGATTTATATATATCAAATTTCATAAAAAACATTATATATAGCTATATATATATATATGTGTGTAACTGTGTATTGGACATTAATGTATTAGACTTTTATCAAAAAGAATTGTCTGTAATCTTAAAAATATATTTAAGTAGAATTTAGCATGTAAAGGGTATGCATAAGGACTAAATAAAATAATAAGATAAATGTTGCATGCATTGTGTATTTTTTATTCAATTTGAATATACATATATATATATTTTTTATTAAAATTATAGGATAATAGATTAGTTATAATTAGAATTGCAATTTAATTTACCAACAACAATATACAAGACATATATACCGAATATTACCGATATAAAAATGAAGGTCTTGATATACCATGTGTACACTTGGAATTAATTTTGAGATTTTTTGGATCAGGCTTTTTTGACCTGTAACCATTGAAAGTAAATAAAAAATAATGTATTACAGTCTACAGATACTAAGTTGTGACTATGTTGTTGCCTGTCTCTTCTATTTGTGAGGACATTGTATAACCTAGCATTTCGGTGGATGGATTTTCATCTTCAACTGTTATTTCCACCTCTAATGCATTGAGCTTCTTGGAGAATCTTAGTAATCTTTTCTCACTCAATGTGCCCATAGAGGAGACTATCAGGATTTGATATTGGGCATTGGTGAATGTATGGAGTACCTAGAAATATTATGTACATCATCAAAAGTATCTATATATATCTTAGAAGCAGAGTTGGTAAAATGAAATCATAAATCAATGTCAAGACAGTAGTAAGACAAGGCTTTGTTATATGTCCAGAACTTTTTAGATTACCTGAGCTTAAGCTGTCGGGTGATCTATTCTGGTCACTCTCTGTCCGTCGTTTTTCGTCTTTCATTAACTTTCAGCTTTAAACTACATCTTCTTCTAAACAACTGGACAAATTCAAACAAATTTCACAAGAATGTTCATTTGGTGTTCCTCATTTTTTTTTGTTTAAATTCTATCAAAAATATTGGGTGCTTCAGCATCAGAAAGGGGGGATTCTGATCACTCTCTGTCCGTCATTAACTTTTAGCTTTAAACATCATCTTCTCCTAAACCACAGCACCTATTTCAACCAAACTTCACAGGAATGTTCCTACGGTGGTCCCCTTTCAAAATTGTTCAAAGATTTAAATTCCATGGAGAACTTTGGTTTGTGCGGCATCTGAAAGGGGGCAAAATGTCCCAACTTTAAAATTCTTCTTCTCTGAATCTGCCAGTCAGATTCCAATATAATTTGGTAGAAATGGTTCTTTGGTGACCCTCTACATAAATTGTTCAAGCCATACTGATTGGTTGAAAAACATGGCAGTCAGGCAGCATCAGAATAGCGGGTCAATTGACATCTCCTACCATTCCACCGGACCATTTTCAACTTATAAATATTCACAGAAATGTTCCTTTGTTGATCCTCTTTCAAAATTGTTCAAAGACTTACATTCTGTGTAGAACTTTGGTTGCTGTAGCACCAGAAAGTGAGAAAAATACCAAAACTTTAAAATCTTTTTCCTCCATAATCAGCTTGTCCAATTCCAGGATAATTTGGTAGAAATGTTCCTTGAGTTCCTTCGGCATCAGGAAAGTCGCAAAATGACAAAACTTTATAATTCCATTCTTATTAAAGTTCTTGTTAGATTTCAATAAACAAATGGCCTTTACTGATAAGCTATTTCTTTAACAGTGTCAACTCTTTGCAGTTTCATTTGCACTCCTGATCCAATTTTCATAGATATTTGCAGTTAAATATTTGCTACTAATTTATTATCACTCAGGTGATCGATTTAGGGCCTCTTGTTATTAAAGCGCTTGTCTTGTTTCAAGATTTTGCATAGAAATTTTCCTTCAGTAACCCTCTACATTAATTTGTTCAAGCCATATTAATTTGTTGAAAGACAAAGCAACCAGGCGGCTTGACTTTTCATCTCCTAATCTACTTGACCAATTTCAACCAAACGTCACAGGAATGTTTGTTTTGTCACCCTCTTTAAAAATTATTCAAGGGTATAATTTCATTGGAGATATTTGATCGTTGCGGTATCAGAACGAGAGAAAATAGCCCAATCTTTAAATATCTGCTCCCCTGAACCCACTAGTTTTATTCAAAGAAATTTGGTAGAAATGTTCCTTGAGGGACTCTCTTCACAACTTGCTCAAGTCATATTGTTTGGCTATAAAAACAGGGCGGCCAGGAGAGGAAAAGTAGCAAAACTTCATAATTCCATTCTTATAAGATTTCTTGTCTGATTGAGTCAAAGGTCAGGGTAACAGGGACTGTAAATGTCAAATCTGCTCAATATCTCAAGGACCCTTTGACCAGGAGTCTTTAATTTTAAGCTACACAAGATGATTGATTCTGTGAGTAGATGACCTAAACTGTTTTTTAGTCACCAGATAAAAGGTGAAGCTGTCTGTTATAGGCAGCAAACTTTAAGTTGGTTTGCTCTTAATATTTATGGAAGACATTGGTGCAGTGGTAGTACGTAGAGCTCACATACCTAGGTTCAGGGTTTGAATTCTGTTATGAGCGGGTTCATCCTTTGAGATTTTTGCGACACAAACAGCGCAAGTACTGGTTACGTCTCCAGGAATCATTACATTGAAGGTGATTGATATAAGATGAAAGATTGTTTCGCAATTGATGTAAAATAAATAAGTTTAAACTTAACTAAATATCTGAAGAATCCTTTAAACCAGAGTCTTTCAAACTTCACAGGATTATCGGCCTCTTTGAAGAGATAACCATATTGGGTAGATATACTCATTTTTCGAAAAAAGCTATAACCATATTTTATGAATGTGCAATTGGGCAGACATACTCATTTTTCGAAAAAGCATCTTCCAGTTATGCACTGCTTGCAAATGCCCTGTCCTATGTTAATGGAGAATTTAAAACTAGCTTAGATTATTATGCTGTATGAAGTTGATCATCTGATGAAACAGATGTTCCAGGTTGTACTTAGCAGAGCAGTTTATGCTTAATGTATTTTCAGAAAACACCATGCTAGAATGATCAGCGAAAAGGACACTGTTACCATTACTGTCAGATTTATCAAATCATTTCCACATCGAAACATCAAACATGTAGTTTATAAAGATGTACAGCTTTCCCAAACTGCCAGGGATTTCGTCAAATTTCTTTTAGAAGGTAATTGTTACATCTTTGTCACAGTTTTCAGCCCAGGCAACCAGAGTATTTCTATATCAGCATGTACATTGCACAGTTTGATCCGGGTCTGCACTTTTCACTATCAACCCTTTCTAATTATGTTTGATGCATCTGCAGAAGACAACACTTGGAAAATATTGTAGCTATTAAAAGTACAATTTGCTCAACAGTAGCAATTTCTCCTTTTTTTTTACTCTATATATATTCTAAAATTATATTTGAACTTTTTGGACAATTTTTTCGCACAGACCATTTTTAGCTCTACTGGCCAAAGGCCAGAAGAGCTTATGCCGTGGCGTGTTGTCCGTCGTCCATGCGTCTGTAATCAATTGCTTGTGAACGCGATACAGTCTTCAGTTTTGATTGTATATCAACCAAACTTATACAGTAGTTAGATATCCATAAGAGCTTGGTTCCTTTCGCAAACCAGCAAGATCCGCCCATACAAGACTGGATTATGGCCCTTGAAATTGTCAAAATTGCTATAAGAGCTTGTGAACACAATAGAGGCTCCATTTACTATCTGATCTTCACCAAACTTAGGTAGTAGTTAAATATTGATGAGATCTTGGTTCATGTGCTCTTGCAAGAGTGGATTATGGCCCTTGAAGTTGTCAAAATTGCTATAATACAGCTTGTGAATGCGATAAAGTCTTCAGTTTTGAATGTATCTCCATCAAACTTATACAGTAGTTAGATATCCATGAGAGCTCGGTTCCTTTTGCTAACCAGCCAGATCCGCCCATGCAAGACTGGATTATGGCCCTTGAAATTGTCAAAATTGCTATAATACAGCTTGTGAACACAATAGAGCCTCCATTTACTATTCGACCTTCACCAAACTTAGATAGTAGTTAAATATTGATGAGAGCTTGGTTCCTTTTGCAAACCAGCCAGATCCGCCCATGCAATGATGGATTATGACCCTTGAATTTGCCAAAATTGCTATAATAGAGCTTGTGAACACAATAGAGGCTCCATTTACTATCTGATCTTCACCAAACTTAGATAGTAGTTAAATATTGATGAGAGCTCGGTTCCTTTTGAAAACCAGTCGGATGTGACCTTGCATGACTGGATTATGGTTCTTGAAATTGTCAAAATTGCTATAATACAGCTTGTGAACACAATAGAGCCTCCATTTACTATCCGATCTTCACCATACATACATGCTCTGGATTGAAAATGACGAAAGAACCATCCCAGTAGAGCATAGGCCCTCATGGGCCTTTTGTTATTTCATCTGCTGCAAATTTATGTGGTCTATGATAGAAATGGTTAAGTCAATATACCATTAAGGAATCATCTTATGAAGAGTTGAAAGACGGAACGGACTGTAGGAATGTGTGGGGTAGTCTTACACTACACAAATGTTGCATGTCCACTTTGCTATGCTCATAAATGAAAGGGGACACAAGTTTCTTGCATTGTAGTAACAAAGGAAAGGGAATTGCATGTATGGAATAACCCTTTCCCACAGCATCATCATGAGCAATTTCTCCATTTGGCACAATGTTTTCAACTCTGTTAAAAATTAAATGTTATACTTTTATTTACAGAGATTTAACCATATTTTTATGTTTAGTAATTATACTTTTATTTATTGAGATTTTCCATATTTTTAGCTTGTCTTTTTTTATAAGTGAAAAATTCGGGCTATTGTGATACCCTTGGCATCATTGTCTGCATCGTCACAAACCTTTACCTGTACCTCATAACTAAATAAATGTTCATTAATCATCTATAACTATTTACAATGAATTATCATTAATCATCTATAACCATTTACCTTATGTTAATTGTTAATGGCATCTGTTTAAAACAAACAGAATTTGTAAAACTGGAAGTAAAGATTCAATAGAGAGGTTTCAAATCCCGGCTTGGCCAACTTTCTTTCCGACAATTGACAAAAGTCAATGCGACATGCGTCATTCGTCTTCCACCAATGGGCTAAGTCTATGTGGAAAAGCAGCCAGTTGCTTGGGAAGATTATTGTGTGGAGTACAGGTGTGAGAAAACCAGGAGATGCATGAGTAGACTGTAGGTGAACTGGCTGCCGTGATATAACTGAGAAATTGTTAAAAATGGCGTTAAACCCCAATCAATCAATCAATCAATAAAGTTGTGAAAATATCATGAGAAAAGGAGGAATTTCTACTGTCCCCACAATGTTTTCAAAATGTGTCTTCTGCAGAGGCATCAAATTTGTTCAGTATCAGGAAAGGGATTAATCAATGCAATGATATTTTTAGATTGTTCAGTTCCAACTTAACCCTTTCCCTCATATAGACGCTTTCTGACGCCTCTGAAGCAGACGGCTATTTGAAAACATAGTGACAAAAGATGAAATTGCACAAAACGTGCAATTTCTCCTTTTGCCACAATGTTTTCCACTTTTAGTTATAGGTTATCCATTCAATTTTAGCGATTTTTGACTTTTTTACAAAATATGTTCAAAGTCGTCTGCTGCAGAATTGCCGTATGAGGGAAAGGGTTAACAAATCCGAACACCCTCGTCCCCTAAAAAAACAAATAATTGAATGAATGATGATGAAACTAATAGTAAATGAGGTCAGACATAGCTAAACAAAATGTTGCGGATGTCTCAAACCTGGAAGTTGTATCAGTAAATTGTTTTGGTTCATATGAAGTAAGGGCATAATCTACATTTGAATTTAAGTATTTACTGTTGTGTTTTATACCAATGATCCCGAATTATTTCCCAAGTGATATTTACGCTTGTGTTACAAATAAGTCATGAGCAAGAGTTTGTCATAATAGGGTAAATTCATGAAAGATAAGAATTCTCATATATCATTGTTGAATTGTTAATAAATTATATTTTTTAAATTGTACAATCCATGAGAATTTATGTTAATTCTTGTAATTGATGTTATATTTGATAAAAGAAGCTTTGTTTATGGTTCTTTCTTGAAGTATATTAGTATTGCAGTCAGAGTTGAAGATTAATAATATTTTTATGTCATTTCATTTTTGTCCAAGCTATCTTATAATCTCCCATGGCAATTACTAGCCCTTTCCTACAATAGATGCATTTGGATGCCTCTGCAGAAGATGACTTTTGTTTATGAGCAGTTTTTTTTGTCACAATTTTTTAACTTTATTCAATTCACTATCAGAGATTTTTCACATGTTGTCCAATTGTTTTCAAAAGTCATCTGCTGCAGATTTGTTGTATGTAGGAAATGGTTAATTCCTTCTAGGAAACTATGACATTTCTCATCCTGGTATATTTTAATAAATCATCACTGTATAATAATGTAATGTTTGATTTTATTTTCAGATGCAAAATCCAAGGTGGGACTTCCTCCTCCATTTAGAAAGCATCCATATGGTTTGTACATAATACATGTTCTCATTTTACTGTTTCACTGATTTAATTAATATTTTTAAGGTAAAATCAACTTTAATTTATCTTAAAAAAAATAGATTGAAGGGGAAAAGTAACCCTTTCCCACCCTTTAGCACATACAACAAATGTGAAGCAGAATATTTGAAAACATTTAGTCATAAATAATGAATAAATAATGAATAACTATAAATGAAAGTACAGTTATTGAATAAGTTTCTAGCTGAAGGAGATTATTTTCCAAGAGTCATCTCTGGCAGTGTCAGAAAGTGCCTGTATGTGAGAAATTGTTAAACAAGAGAAGACGTAATCCTTTATATAGAAATATCATAAAGTACTGCACTGATACATGTTCTTTGATAGAGGGTCATCCATGGAACATTTCTTTCAAATTATCTTGAAATGAGACAAGTATTTTCAGAAGAGAATATTCCTAAGTTTACCTTATAAAGCAGATAAAAAAGTACCACCCTAATACTGACAGGTTTTTCAAATCAATCAAGATTGTTTGAAAACATTTTGTAGAGGGTCACCTAAGGAACATTTTTCCAGTTATTAGCTCGACTATTCGAAGAATATGAGAGCTTTACTACTCGCCCCGGCGTCGGCGTCCGGTTAAAGTTTTAGGGCAAGTTGGCATTTTCAAAGTATTTGTGCTAGGGCTTTAATATTTGGAATATAGTTACATCTTATACCTTTCTTCACATTGAATGTTAAAGGTACTGAGTGTGACCTTCTTTTTGGGTTAAAAAACATGATTTTCTGTGGTTAAAGTTTTAGGGCAAGTTGTTTTTTTTTTGTTTTTTTTGTTCTCAATAGTTACTTATGCTAGGGCTTTTATATTTGGAATATAATTACATCTAATACTTGTCTTCATATTGTATGCTGAAGATTCTGAGTGTGACCTTCTTTTTGGGGTAAAAGATGTGATTTTGGGTGGTTAAAGTTTTAGGGCAAGTTGGCATTTTCATTTAATTTTTTAATTTTTCTCAATAAGTATTTGTGCTACGGCTTTAATATTTGGAATGTAGTTACATCTTATACCTTTCTTCATATTGAATGCTGAAGATGCTGAGTGTGACCTTCTTTTTGGGGTAAAAAACATGATTTTGGGTTAAAATTTTAGGGCAAGTTGGAATTTTTTTTTTTATTTTTTTTTTCTCAATAAGTACTTATGCTAGGGCTTTCATATTTGGAATATAATTACATCTAATACATTTCTTCATATTGTATGCTGAAGATGCTGAGTGTGACCTTCTTTTTGCGGCAAAAGACATGATTTTGGGTGGTTAAAGTTTTAGGGCAAGATGGCATTTTCATTTAATTTTTTAATTTTTCTCAATAAGTACTTGTGTTAGGGCTTTCATATTTGGAATATAATTACATATAATACCTTTCTTCACATTGTATGTTGAAGATGCTGAGTGTGACTTTTTGGGAATAAATAACATGATTTTTGTTTGATTTTGAGAATTTTAGATAAATTCATAATTTTTGGTTACATTCCTTTCTAATTGTGATCATTCATTTATTTATCAAATATAATTCTTCAACATATCAAACGGGTTTTGCATGATATCAAACATTTGGTAAACCTTTTTTTTTAGGTTTTGCTATTTTTAAACTTGGTCAGTTTTAACATTTGCGTTAAAGTTTCATAATTCAAATCACTTCATATTTCACACATTTGTTAAGGACCATCGTACAATTAGGTTAGATAACTCCATTGCATCCTAAATATGGAGTAATGGCCCTTGAATTTTGCCACAATGTTTTCCACTTTTTGTCATAGGTTATCCATTCAATTATGGAGATTTTCTATGTTTTGACAAAATAAGTTCAAAGTCGTCTGCTGCAGAATTGCCGTATGAGGGAAAGGGTTAATAGTACTTAAGTGCAATATAATGAAATAGTGCTTTATGTGAATAAGCGGCATATAGTCGAGCGCGCTGTCCTCCGACAGCTCTTGTTTTTATAAATCAGACACGTTCTTTCAGCGGAGAATATGTCAAGGTTTTACTTAATCCTTTCCCACATGTAGGCGCTTTCTGACGCCTCTGCAGCAGACGACATTTGAAAACATTGTTGCAAAAAAAGACATTTCTCATAATAAGCAATTTCTTCTTTTGTTGCAATGTTTTCAACTCTTTTCATTGGTTATACATTCGTATTAAGAGGTTTGCCACATTTTTGCCTAAGTATTTTCAAATTCGTTTGACGTATGAAAGGGTCGATCAGTTACAATTACATAAACCCGAGGAACAGTTCAGTTAAATTAAAACAGAAGATTTTTCAATGTTAGCTCTTATTTGCATAATGAAAACTAGATGAAAGCTGAAGGTGATCTATTGAGATCAATCTCAGTTCATTGTCTGTTGTTTTATTTCAGCATCAAATGGCTTCTCCTAAACCACTAAGCCAATTTCACCAAACTGCATATATATTTTCATTTGATGGACCTCTTTCAAAAGTGTTCAAAGATTTAAATTCTATTTAGAACTCCTCTGGATGATAAAACTTTAACCCTTTCCCTCATACGACAATTCTGCAGCAGACGACTTTGAACATAATTTGTCAAAAAAAAAAATATCTCCATAATTGAATGGATAAAAGGAGAAATTGCAGGTTTTGTGCAATTTCTTCTTTTGTCACTATGTTTTCAAAAAGCCGTCTGCTGCAGAGGCGTCAGAAAGCGTCTATATGAGGGAAAGGGTTAATAGTCTTCGCCTCTAAATTTGCTTGTCTGATTTCAAGATTATATGGCAGAAATGATCCTTAGTTATCCCTCTACAAAATTGCTTATTTGTTTTAAAACATTATCTAGGGCTAGCTATCCTAGATATTTGTCTTGGCTAATTACATGTTACTTTTGGCTTTCTGCTGCTTGTTTAGAATGTTTTATTACAAATGTCCTTTACTGAATTACTGTTTTGTTTATAGTGTCTACACCTTGCAGTTTCTTACCCAGTCTGTACTAAAGTTCCCCCAACATTAACAATTTGACTCACTATTTCTCATTTGTTACTTCATGTATCACATTACTTGGGTGATTGATTTACTACCATGATGGTCTACTTGTATAAAGGAAAATATGAAGTAAAATACTTATACTGTTTTAAGTATTTTTAACCCCAACACACAATACTGTTTATTATTGCTTTTTTCTGTTCCCATATATATTTATCATATTAATAACAGACAAATCTCAAAAATCTTATAAATTCTTCTTAATCTCATTTCTTTCTTTCCAGATACACTGAAAATATCTCATCAACCATTTGGCTCAAAGGTAATGCTCTTTTACTTTAATGTTAAGCTAGGGGGGTGGGGGGGGTGGAACCATAGATTGTCTGAAATCCTTTGTCTTGTTAAATTATCTATTCTTTTTAGCTCACCTGTCACGTAGTGACAAGGTGAGTTTTTGTTGTTGTCTGTCCACAATTTGTTTTGCACACAATAAAGTCTTCATTTATTATCCGATGTTTACCAAACCTATTCAGTAGCTAGATATACATGAGAGCTCGGTTCCTTTCGAAAACCAGCCAGATCCATCATGCATGACTGAATAATGGCCTTTTAAAATTGGCGAGGCTATTTTGCCTTATATGGCTTGAGTGAAAACTTTTGAAAAATCTTCTTCTCCAAAAGTGTTTGGCTGATTTTCAAATAATTTTGTAGAAATATTCCTAGGGTGACCCTCTATCAGATTCCTTAAAGCCATGCTGATTGGTCAAAAACTATGGCTTAAATGGCTAAAGTGAAAACAAATTAAATCAGGTGAGCGATATAGGGCCATTATGGCCCTCTTGGAATTCACTTCTAAAATAGTAGCGGGTGAGTTGAACTTTGGATCAGACTGCTATAGCAAACGTTGACTGCATTTGTAGTAGTCTACACAAACTTAAACATTTCAATACTGAATTTTTAAAAGGAAACTTGTCCAGCTTGGCATTTGGAAGAGTCTTCGGCTAATTCTGAGAATATTAAGATAAAAATGTTGAGTTGAGCTGGCCTTGTTCAATGCTGCTTGCACACCCTTCAAAAAATAAATCCCAGCAGTCACAGGGTTAAGGTTGATTTACTTATGGTCTGTAATTGTTACTTTTCAGACGACAGATCCGGTTATCAACAGAGACAATGACCAACTCATCTTAAAACCTGACGTTTCACTTGCCATGTCAGACATAGGTAAAGATTATTTAACATCCCTTCCCTTCCCCACACATAGATGCATTTTGACACATCTATAGCAGACAATTTTTTAAAACATCATGGCAAAAGGAGAAATTGTTCATTTTGAGCAATTTCTCCTTTTGCCACGATGTTTTCAACTCTTTTTCAATAACTATTCTTTGATTTTAACTTTACTGTTTGTAGGGATATGGGGATTAAATTACCTACACAGTGCTCAGGGTAAACTTTTAGGATCCTTTGATGTCATTGTGCATTGTCCATCAACTATTTCTTTAAATGACATCTTCAGATTGTAAAAACCACAAGAATGTTTCCTAGGAATGCCGTTCCAGAATTGCTTAAAGAATTAAATTAAACACAAACGTTGTTCACCAATGCAATGAAAAGGAACTTTTCTTAAAAGATCTTTCAAAGTCATCTCCTCTTAAACCACTGAGCCAATTTTTATCAGGCCCACATGGGATGGGCTTGATAAAGCTGTCACAATGGTGGTTTGGTGTGTGAGTGCCAGGCCTCTGAAAAACCGAAAAATTGCCGGTCTGGACCAATTTTTAACTTGCCGGACTGATTTCAATCATAAAAAATAAATTGGTCCAGATATTTTGATAAACCTCACGAATACCTACACTATATGTCACTTTGTAATTGAGAACACAATGAAATCCTAGTTCGTACACATCCTCTTTGTTTCTGAAACGTTTGAGAGAGTCACGTAAACAAGATAATTGGTCCAATAAACACTGTGATGTAAACAAGATAATTGGTCCAATAAACAATTGTGTCTTATTGTTCCCTACTGTTTAAAAGATACCGTGGAAGTTTGCAGCTTATTAATAAGAGATGATCCGTCTAACCAATTGTAAATCGGTCCCACACCGGACTGAACGGCTACTTGTCATAGGTTACTTTTGTTTTTGGACAGTTGGTAATTTTCAGACTGTTTCAAACTATTGTGATTCATTTAAGGTGCTTATTTATGGGATTGTTTTTGAAGTCGATAATTGCCGACAATAATTAGAATTTGATGTTTTATTGCACAAGAGTTTCAACGTGTATAGATAAAGCAGAAGTTTTAAGTCATTTCATTTAATTTTTCATTCAGTACATTATTGAATCATGTTGAAAAAGATAACCAGGTTGGGCAACTGGTTCAAACTGGTTCATAATGACTCAAATAGGTAAAAGTACTTACCTAAAAAATGTATTTCTCAAATTATGTCAGAAATATTTCAGTCATGGTTATTCCAAAACAACATTTTAGTAAATGGATTATTTTTTATGTAGACGAAACATTGTTTACCATACAGACAGAGCAGTAAATAAGAGAATTTTATTGCGTCACCAATCATTTTCTAAAAAGCACTTTATTGGATTGGAGTACGGGTCGAACCTTCTTTAGTACAAATGAGAATTGAAAACATGCGTGTTTTTGTTCGTCTGCAAATTTTGGCAAATTTTGATTTGAAAATGTACGTCTACATTGACATTATCCTGGTGCAGGTGTGAATCTGTCTGTCCAAACCTTGCCCGGCCCGCATCTTAACCATGCATCATAGGATTACCCATAAACTTAGTATGAACGTTCACCGTGATGAGGCGGCGTGTCACACACATGACTCAGGCATGTACCTCAAATGTCAAGGTCACAATTAGAGATCAAAGATTAAATTAGAACTGTTTGATAGGACTGTACCTTGTCCAAGCAATATCTTAACTTTCGAAGAAAATTGACACAACGTTCACCATGATGAGGCTGCATGTCGCGCACAAGACATAGGCCTTTTTCTTAAATGTCAAGGTCGCACTCAAAGGTCAAAGATCAAAATGAGTACTGTTACTGGGCACACATGTTCACCATGATAAGGTGTAGTGTCGCGCACAAGACCCAGGCCTGTACCTTAAAGGTCAAGGTCACACTAAGAGGTCAAAATGAAAAACCATGCATCAGGATACACATGTTCACCATGATGAGTTGATGAGGGCAGAAGTGAAAACAAATTTTGAAAAAAAAAAAAGGAGACTGTTCTCTTTTATCCCTTTCTCACTTCAGTCTGTGTTGCAATTGCATGGAAGAGCACTATGTCTGTGACAAGATTGACATGTTTCCTGTATGCATCTAGTTTCCAAACTTGACAGATATGTTCCTTTGGTGATAGTCTTTCAGAATTGCTAAAATAATTAAATTCCACAGAACACTGGTGCCATTGCAGAGGAAAGTAAAACTTTAAAACTCATCTTGATAAAAAAAAACACATGGCCTCCTGTGTAAAGGGCTCTTTTATAAAAACTTTGAAAACTATTGAAGTTTTGTTAAAGTAGTTTAGTGATATAGGACCATCATGGTCCTCTTGTTTCTTGTCATTGTTTGTTTCTAGTTCAGAAACAAAATGGGAATTATTCATTCCCCACTCCAAAGATGTGTTAACCCCTCTTTCCCACATACAACACAAATGCAGCAGACGACTTTGAAATTATCTAAGCAAAGATATGGAAAATTTCTTTCAAAAGAAGTTTAGTTATCGAATAGAGTTAAAAAAAGAGTGTGGCAAAAGGAGACATTGCTCATCATGACCAATTTCTTATTTTGCCACACTGTTTTCAAATGTCGTTACCTGCAGATGCTCAAACAATGAGGGAAAGGATTAATGATAGTAATGTCTTTCTATTTTACAGTAAATGAGACAGAGTTATCCTTCTTTACCCTTGAGGATTACAGAGAGTATCAGAAGAATCCATCTCTGGTATGGGAGTAGCGGCATCTGTTCTGCATGCCTGGGAATAGAACCACTGCAGTGTAGGACAAGAAATGTGTTTGTAAAACACTTTTCTCTTTACCATAGTCTTGTCCATAAATAGATATATCCTCCACTACTGCTGCTTTGCTTAAGCAATTGGATGGCAAATTCAAATTAATACAATAAATTAAAAGTAAACTATTTCCTTACCACCATTCTAACAAAAAAAGTGCAAGCAATAGAGCATAAATCATCTGTGTATAAAAATGTTCATCATTACTATTAGCTGCTTTGCCTTATATGGCTAGAGTGAAAACTTCTCCGAAAGTATCTGGCAGAATTTCAAATAGTTTTGTAGGAATGTTTCTTGGATGACCCTCTATTAGATTCCTTCAAGCGATGTCTCCTTTGGTCGAAAAACATGACCACCAGAGGGCAGGGCTGTTTTGCCTTATATGTCTTTAGTGAAAACTTTTATATTACTCTCAGAAAGTATCTTGCGGCTTTCAAAATCATTTTGTAGAAATGTTCCTTGGATGACCTTCTAACTGATTCCTTTAAGCCATGTTGATTGGTGGGAAAATGTGGTTGCAAGGGATGGGACTGTTTTGCCATATATGGCTAGAGTGAAAAACTTTAACAATCTTCTTCTCCGAAAGTAGCTGGCTAAATTCCAAATAATTATCTAGGATGTTCCTTGGGTGACACTCTACGAGATATTTTCAAGCCATATTGATTGGTAAAATAATTGTTATTGTGGTTGGCATGACAAATCACATTGCATTACTCAGGTGATCTATCCAGGGCCATTATGGACATATTTTCTGTGATGTCACACTATACTGCATGATGCAACAAGAACATTTGGTAGTTCAATGCATTAAACTATTAACAGATGGTCGATGGGGATGCAATGGATGGTTGATAAATTCCAGTTAATTTTGGATTTGCTTATCTTTAGGTCAGTTTCGATTGGTTCATATTTCTGACAACAAGCATAATTCTTTTGTTATATTTTGTCATCCTCTGTCACAGGAAACTGTGAAAATCTCATCAGGCTATTAGAAAAACAAATGTGGAGTGATCCAAAGATCGGATCGAATACTGGAGCATAAAGGATCTGCCTCACAGCAAGATCATTAACACTTCATGTTTTTTGTCACAGTTTTTAACTTTATTCCTTGATTCATCAAGATTCTTGACTTTTTGCACACCTTAACCCTTTCCCACATACGACAATTCTGCAGCAGACGACTTTGAACATATTTTGTCAAACATTTTGGATAACATTGTGGCAAAAGGAGAAATTGCTCGTTTTGAGCAATTTCTTCTTTTGTCACTATGTTTTCAAAAAGCTGTCTGCTGCAGAGGCGTCAGAAAGCGTCTATAAGAGGGAAAGGGTTAATAGCACATTATTCAAAATGAGATTCAAATCCTTTAGGGTTACATGACAAGTAAGGTAGATCAAGATCAGCCTATGCAGTCTGACAAAGGTCTTCCTTGTTATACACAAAGTCACGTGAGAGGTATTGTTCAATATTTATTGTATGTCAAGTTTTAAGCGATAGAAGATAACAAAAGTATACAAGACATTTTTTGGTTTTAATTACAACATTTTAATGTTGTTGTTCCACGATTATAATCTTGATAGTACAACATTTACTAATTAATTTAAAATGAAAATTTAAAGTAAGATTATATCACAACATAGACCAAACCAATATAACCTTTCAAAATAATGCTGGCCAGGAGTTAGTTTGCGATTGGCGATGTATACATACACATTGTTCATGTTTGGTGGAGAGAAATCTGTGCAAAATTTATACCTTTTTGCAAAAAGAGTCTGTTCTGACGTTGAATGGGAACAGGGGAAGTGGTTTTACACCATTATAAACACCATATTTACACATTTGGTTCTGTACGGTATTTTAGCAATGGCTCCTGGAGAAGTTGATGCAAAAAGTGTGTAGATACAACTGTTATTGAGATATTTACTCATGCTTTTAAAAAAACTTTTCCCCTTCAAACGGCGACTTCAGAATGATGTTGCTACTGTGACCCGCACACGCTCCCTCGGTACTTACCATATTCATAATCTCACATAATTTTGATGTGGGAATATATAATTCAACCAATTATTCAAATATTTGTCATGTACCGTCCTCTGTATGCAAGAAAATATTGAATTTTAATAAAATCATGTTAACTGTTTGATTGGTGTTGAAATTATAGCAAAATTCCTGTTAACCCATTCCACCTATGGTTGCATAAGCAACAGATGCTTTTTGAAAACATTGTGGCAAAATATAAATAATTATACTTTCTAGAGATTTTCCCTAATGTTCACCTACATCTTTACATAGATATCTGCTGCAGATTTGTTGTAATTGGATAGGGATCATTTTGGAGCACGCTTCATACTTCCAAATACAACAGGTTTGTGGTCTTATTACATCTTCACACAGTAAAGACTCTATTGAGAATGTGCATATGCACAGTTTCACCAGTCTTCACTATACATCTGCCTGTATGTTATATATAGATCTTAATGTTATTCCGACTAAAAACTACAGGTGCAGCCTGTAGTTGTATATCAATGAAGAATTCCTAAGAAATATCGAACTTGCTAGGTGTCCAATAGTGTTTTTTTGGTTCGGTACGTGTGAACTCACATTCAAACAAGGAAAATACATAGAACTTAGACCAGACCCTTATTCAATAGTGGAACAAGTCATTACAAAATATAGGGACGTTAAAAATAAAATCCTTCATTTAAAACCTAATGCCTCGATATCTTACATAGATTGTCCATATTACTCACTAACAGAATGGAATCGGAAAAAAGGTTGCAACAATATCTCAGTTTATCAAACTGCAGATAAAGAACTTGAAAGTGTAATTGACTTTTACAATCAAGAAATAAAAACATTAAATATCAAACCAACACCTAGACTCTCTCAGGACATCATTCGATCAAGTAAACCAAAGAAGGCAAAAAATGTAAAATATACAAAAAATTACTCATTATATCTGGACGGGGTACATCCAAACAACCAACTATCCAAGTTATGGTTACATAAACTACTAAAACTTAAATACCAAATTGAAACAGCATGAACCTAGAAATTGTTTATACTTTGCATTGTAGGGAAGCCCTGCAATAAAAGGAATAAACAAAACAAAAATAAACCAAATAATTAAACAATATTTAAACAACCATTAATTAAACAAAATATAACAAATTATTTATATCAAATCTCATTTGATCTTCAATTCTAATAGCAAAAATGTCTTCACTATAGGGATGCCCTGTGGTGACGAGACTGAGAAAATATTATATTCAGTATATAGGGCAATATCTTTAATATTTGGTCAAATATTTAATTAATTAAAAAAAAAAAAAAAATTTTTTTTTTTTTTTTTAAACAATTATCATCATAATTCTGCAATATAGGGATGCCCTGTTTTGCTTGGGAATATGAATACATCATCTACATGTGCATAACCAAAAGATGGTAATAGTGGAGCAAATATAGGAGATATTAATAAATAAATCAAAAAAGTGCAAAAAAGATAAAAAGGTGAATTTATGCATGGTATGAAAAATGGTAGTTAACAATAAGTTAATAAATATCCAACTGGCAGCGTGTCGCTCCTTTATTCGGGCTGAGGGCGTCCTTGGGACATACTAGTAAAGACCACAATTGTTTTAGTCAAAGGCTACAGCTTTGAAGAATACAGAAAAAGGGAAGCCCTATCTGTAATATAAGTGTAATGAACTAAATATACAACTTGTGGAAAAATCTTTATTGACTATAAAAGTGTATGGAGTTAGTGATATTGACACTCAATATATACAAAATAGATATTAGTGATATTGCCACTCAATATACATAATATATATAAATAGCTTCACTGTGTTATAAAGTGTATAATTGGACATCGACAAGGAAAAGTGTCTAATTCGGTAGACACGATATACAACAAAATTTAGGTTAACAAAATACAGTTCAGGGAAGCCCTGTCTGTTATAAAGTGAAAACAGTTTTCAATCATTGATTTACAATCTCAAAACCGTAAACCAATATATTATGGCAAATAATATGATGAGTTCAACACCTATTGTCCGGAATAAAACTGCAAAAAGAGCCCGAGTAGGAAGTAATACTTGTCCGAAATGTGACATCATCATAACTACTGACAGCCAGTGTCTTACCTGTTGTGTTTGCGAGCTAAATTTTTGCAACGGTTGCACGAACATTTCCCCAATACTGGCGAAAGCCCTTAAAGAAGACACAACTCAAAACTTCAAATGGACGTGCAATGTTTGCAAACAGAACTTCCCAAGTATGACAGGATTATCATCTCAACTTAGATCAATAGAAGAAAAAACTGACTACAGACTAAACATACTGGAACAAAAAGTCACGGATTTAGATACTGGTCTAAACAAAAGAGTATACGAGCAAATTTCAAACGTAAAACCATCTTTAATAGAAGAGATAAAAACCGAAATCAAGGCTAGCTTACAAGACGAAGTGCGCAAAGAAATAAGAGAAATTGAGGACCAAAAAACACGTGTGATGAACCTGATCATATTTAATTTACCGGAAAGTAGTCATCAGTCTGGGCCTTCAAGAAAAATTCATGACATTAAAAAAATTAAAGAACTCTGCACCCAAATAGATGTTGAAGAAATTGATATAAAGGACGCTTTTCGTATTGGTAATCCAGACCCAAAAAAAACAAGACCTTTGAAGATAATACTTAACAATAAACAGCACAGGAAAAACATTCTAGACAATGTGCACAAAATTAAATATTTACCTGAACAACTTGGACTAAAAAAGTGCATATGTGTGAAAGATCTTACAATCAGACAAAGAGAAACCAATAAAATGAGAAGAGAATCTAAACCAAAAAGATTAAGTACTAAAACAACCGTACGACCAAATGAGAATCATGGCTATCTAGATGTAACTATACATGACAGGGAGAATAACTCAATCCCGGAATTAGAAAAATCTGAGGAGATGTCACAGTTACTGTTGAAACCAGTTACACAACTACAATTTTTGCCAAACGACTATTCAAGCCAAGCACCTCTTTCTTCCCCTTTCTCTGATCTCGAAGAGACAATTATTGGAGGCACAAATATGCAAGAGGATATGACAATAGCGTCACCAAACAATGTTAATGTCGACTAGGACAACAGTTTTATTTTTAACCATGTAAATAAAGCAAATCTCAGTGTATTATACACAAATGCAGACAGCCTGTTAAATAAACTAGATGAGCTATACGTGCTGATACACAAAGGCAACTACGACATAATTGCCATAACTGAAGTGTTTCCAAAATACAAACTGGACATTGATTATGCATCTGCTGAGTGGAGCTTACAGGGTTATAACATGTTCTACCATGACCATGTAACCTATTCGAACAGAGGATGCATAATCTATGCGAAGAATACCTTAAAAGCTTATTTAATAAAAAACAAAAAACTGAACCTCATAGAATATTGTCAAATTTGTGTGGAATGCAGTGAAGGAAACCTACTAGTTACGTGTATTTACAGAAGCCCAAGCGTTACAGACCATAACTGCATACAAGAATTAGAGTATTTATTCTCTACCAAAAATCCAGACAACATAAAATTCCAAAACCATGTTTTCTTAGGGGATTTTAATTTTAAAGATATAAACTGGGAAATACAAACATCGAATATGGGAATAGAACACCTAACATCAAAATTTCTGGAGACAGTATGTGATGCATACAAAAGAGGCGACTAGAACCAGAGGAACCGATAAGCCCAGTATTTTAGATCTAATTTTCAGTAACGAGGAGAGTCTGATAAACGATGTAAAACATGGAGCCCCACTAGGAAACAGCGACCATAACACAATTGAATTCGAAATTAGTATAAGCACCAAATCAGAAAACACTTACCACAAGAAATACAACTATTTTAAAGGCGATTATGCTTCAGCCAATATCAGCATTAACAGCACTCACTGGGAATCCGAATTAACCAGAGCTGATGTCGAATTGTCATGGGAAAGATTTACCGATATATTATCAAAAGTAACAGAAGAATACATACCGGTGTGTAAATCTGGACCTACACATTTCAACACTCCTTGGATGAATCGTGAGACCGCGAATGCAGTAAAAACAAAGAGGAGATTATGGAAAAAGTATAAGTACTGCAGAAGTCCTGAAAATCAACACAAATATAATCAAGCAAAATTTAGTGCAAGTAAGTCAGTCAGACAAGCCAAAATACAGTATGAAAGAGGGATTGCCTTAAAATCCAAAACAGATTCAAAAGCGTTTTGGAGATTTATACAATCCAAAGCAAAGAAAAAAGAAGAAATCCAATGTCTAAAAGATGAAGATAACGTACTCCATAGCAACAACGAAGAAAAAGCCAACATATTGAACAACTACTTTCACAGTGTTTTTACAATTGAAAGTAAAACAGATAAACTACCTAGTTTCCATCCTAGATGTAATACAAAAATTAGCAATGTAACTATTAATGAAGAAATAATTATGAAACATTTAAAAAAAATGAAAGAATCAAAATCTCCCGGATCCGACGGAATACATCCCAAATTAATAATGGAAACACAAGGAAGCCTTGTGAAACCACTAACAATAATATTTAAGAAATCCTTCGAAGAAATGAAACTCCCAGAAATATGGAAATCAGCGAACATAACACCTTTACATAAAAAGGGAGACAAACAGGACCCTTCAAACTATAGACCAATCAGTCTAACCTCTGTAGTATGCAAACTAATGGAGAAAATCATTAGGGACGAACTAATGGAGTATATGGAGAGAAATAACCTTTTCAACAATAATCAACATGGGTTCAGAAAAGGAAGGTCATGTATAACCCAACTCATAGAAGTTGTAGATAAATGGAGTACGGAGTTAGACCGGGGAAACAGTATAGACACAATTTATCTGGATTTCAGAAAGGCCTTTGATACTGTACCCCATAGGCGCCTTTTGCTCAAACTGGAGGGATACGGTGTCAGTGACTGTTTACTAGGTTGGATAAAAGATTTTTTAAACAACAGAAAACAGAGAGTAATCTTAAATGGTAGTAGGTCAGAGTGGACCACAGTCACAAGTGGAATCCCACAAGGGAGCGTACTTGGTCCTATACTTTTTATAATCTATATTAATGATCTTCCAGACATGATCCAAAATATGATCAAACTATTTGCTGACGATACAAAAATTTATGCGGTAGTCAATAATGAAACAGACAGAATTAGCTTACAAAAAGACCTAGATAATCTATTAGAATGGTCAAGCAACTGGCTACTTAGTTTCAATAAAACAAAATGCAAACACTTCCATTTAGGACCTGAAACAAAAAAAAGATATACGCTCGATACAAACACATTAGATACAGTAAAAGAAGAAAAAGACTTAGGGATAACAATTGACAAAAACTTAAAATTCAATGAACACATCAACCTGCAAGTCAGGAAAGGAAACCAAAAATTAGGCCTTATTAGAAGGTGCTTCGAACATTTAGATACAGAATCTTTTACAACAATTTATAAAAGTATAGTTAGACCGCATTTAGAATATGGAAGTACAGTCTGGTCTGTTATTAATAAAAAAGAGGCAATATTAATTGAAAATGTGCAAAGAAGAGCAACAAAAATTATTAAATCAATAAGAGATCTCCCTTACAAACAAAGATTACTCAAGTTAGGATTACCAACTCTGCAATATAGAAGACTAAGATCAGATACTATCGAAACTTACAAAATTTTAAATGGGATAGATAAAGTAGAATCCATATTCACTCTAAACGTTTCGAATACAAGAGGACATAAACAAAAAATCTTCAAAAGACATAATAGGACAAACATAAGAAAATATAGTTTCTCTCAAAGAGTTATAAATACGTGGAATAATCTACCTGAAGAGTTAATTGCTGCAAAAAGTGTAAATAGTTTTAAAAGCTTGCTCAACAAGCATTGGAAGAAAAATAAAATCAAGTTTGTGCCCGACTTCTATGGACCGGAGGCGGAGACAAAACAACCGATCAAGAAGGATCAAAGAGGCCAATATAGGCCTAGATAGATCTCGGAAAAAGGTAAAAAGGTAAAAATGTTACTTTAATTGATGCAAATTGCTAGTTGCCTCTCAAATATGAACTAATGCTGAAATGGTCCACCAAAATCACTGATGTTATTTATATAAAAACCTTATTTGTATGTGGCTTGCCTAAGCACAACTTGGTGGGGAAAACATATTTGTAACATCCAGATGTCACATTCCTTAACAGACATGCTTCACTTTGAACCCTTTCCCACATGAAACAAATCCGAAGCAGAGGACTGAGCAGATATTTAGGCAAATATGTGAAAACTATAAATGAAATCATAATTATCGAAATGAGTTGAAAATGTTGTTGGCTAAAAGAGAAATTGCTCATTACAAGCAATTTCTCCTTTTGCTACAATTTTTACAAAAATCATCTGCTGCTGGGGCATCAAAAAGGGTTAAATATTTAATATAGGGTAATAGGTTAAAATTTTCCCACATAAAACAAATCTGCAGCAGACAACTTAATAATCATCTAGGCAAAAAAGGGAAAACTCTCTGAAAGTATTATTATATTTCACACTTTTTAGCTCGCCTGTGAGCTTTTGTAATCACTCGCCGTCCGGCGTCCATCGTCGTCGTCGTCGTTCTGCGTTGTCTGTACGTCTGTCGGTTATTAATTTCCTACACATGACTTCTCCTACTAAACCAACGGACTGATTTTAAAATAACTTCACAGGAATGTTCCTTAGGTGGTCCTCTTTTAAAGTTGTTTAAAGAATTTAATTCCAAGTGCTGTGACATCAGAAAAGGGTAAAATTGCCAAAACTTTAAAAATCTTCTAGTCCAAAAGTACTGGCCCGATTTGATAATCAATTTGCACAAATGTTCCTTGGGGGATCCGATCCGTTTTTCCAAGATTGTTCAAATTATTTCGATCTGATGAGAAACATTGCCGCCAGGGGGTGGGGTTTGTTTTCCTTATATGTAATATATTGAAAACTTAAAAAAACTTGTACTAAAGCACTGGCTCGATTTGAAAATAATTTATTCTGATCCGTTGAAAAACAAGGCCACCAGGGGGTTGGTGGGGGGGGGGGGGGGGGGGGGGGTTGCTTGTTTTCCTTATATGTATCTTTAGAGTAAAAACGTTGAAAACTATTGAAGTTCGTTTAAATCAGATGAACGATATAGGGCCACCATGGCCCTCTTGTTATTTGTTATCACATGCCTACGGGCCTCGTACGATCTTTTGGAGAATGCAATGGTAGGACATCCATACGGGCCTCGTACGATCTTTTGGAGAATGCAATGGTAGGACATCCATACGGGCCTCGTACGATCTTTTGGAGGATGCAATGGTAGGACATCTATCACACGGGCCTCGTACGATCTTTTGGAGAATGCAATGGTAGGACATCCATACGGGCCTCGTACGATCTTTTGGAGAATGCAATGGTAGGACATCCATACGGGCCTCGTACGATCTTTTGGAGAATGCAATGGTAGGACATCCATACGGGCCTCGTACGATCTTTTGGAGAATGGTAGGACATCCATACGGGCCTCGTACGATCTTTTGGAGGATGCAATGGTAGGACATCCATACGGGTCTCGTACGATCTTTTGGAGGATGCAATGGTAGGACATCCATACGGGCCTCGTACGATCTTTTGGAGGATGCAATGGTAGGACATCCATACGGACATCGTACGATTCACATGCATTAAGCTGGACAAACAGACCCGGGCTGCAATTGAATCTAGATCAATTGAAATCGTCCTAATGGACGATTTACTGATTGGCCACTTATCAATATACATGCAACCGGGGAAGGCGACATCGGATACCAAATTTAGTTTGAGAAAATAATGTTTTATAAGAAAAAAAAATTAGCATAAAATAAACAATAAATGAAATTTAAAATAAAACAAACAAAAGCTGTCCGAAAGACAGCGCGATCGACTATTCCACCGCTTAGACTAATATAGTTGCATGCCAAACAATAACCAGAATTGCCAAATCAAATTAAGAAATACTTGCTTCGTTTATTCTGCATGATGATATACGAATCGTATGTTCCATCCCGGTGCAAAGAAGGATACATAATTCCCATACATAAGGACGGCAAATCAATCTCTGAACTAAAGAGTTATCGTCCAGTTACTCTTCTCTCCGTCATTTATAAACTCTTTGAGCGGATATTTCACGAGCGCATTAACAAATGGTGTTGTTTCAACAGCATAGACCTTCCTAACAAGCAACAGCAAGCCTATTAGAAAATGTTAGGTCCGATCACTGCGTCAATCAATCTACAGGAAGCAACTCTCAACTTAATTGAACATTTCAGTGTATATGCTGCCGCATTTTTAGATACCGCCGGTGCTTTCGATAACGTCCGCCAATGCAATTACATTTTAAATGAATGAATGGTGTTTTCTGGCCCGTCGACATCAAATGTCGTTTTTGGCGCTTAAACAAAAACATTAACAATTTTAAATAATAAATTATATTTCGAAATTTAAACTTTAACAATAAGACTAATATGTTTAACATAATGTCTGTGATATATAACATAAAGATAACATATCTGAGTTAATGTTATAAATACGAGAAGCAAAAAGGAAGTAAGTAGAATGATAAACAAAAGCAAGATAGGGAATGTCATAAGACTCTCGTGGACCAAACACAATTAAGAAAGATTTGTAAAACATGGGTCACACTGTGGAGCCTCATCTCCTTCAAGTAAATAGGAATGTGTAATCCAAGTGTGCCCAATGCGTAGGCGGGAAAAAACAAGTACTTCTCGCCGGGATAATCGGAACCCTGGTAACCATTCTCCAATAATTGGTTTGATGGAATGTAACTTATTGTTGTTGTTCAAGGAATCATCCCATGAAGATTGCCAAGCATCGTGAATAAATGAATTAATCAAAAGGTTAAACATATCTATTTGCATTCGTAATAGCTTTGTCTGCTTTCTCATTACCTATGACAATGACACATATTTTATTGAAAGTAATTAGGCCACCGGCCCATAGTACAAAGCATTCTATTTAATAAATATTATAGAGCTGAGAATGATGTCCTTATCCTTTGAAGCAACGTATAACATTCATTAATGTTGGTGTCGCCTACATACCAATCAAATCAAAATACAGATCTTAATTGATCAAACTTTTGGTAGTGAAGTAACACATGCAATTCACATTCAACAATATTTTTCTTTTGAAAACAAGGCGCATTTGTATGCCCTTTAATCTCAGTGAAATGGGGGATATTTTTTATTTGAGCCCCCCTTCAGCTTTAGTGTAGGCTGAGAGCCTACACGCATTAAATTTTATGATTTTTAAGTTCTAAGACATATTGACAATTATGGTTTAAAAATATTCCGTTTGAATCTGCGACAGGGAATTAGTGAGCCCAATATGAGACGTCCCGCCCCCGTCGTAGTTTCGACATCATGTTTTATTATTTTGTCAAATATTCTCGTTGTTTATGTTTCAATATTACATTTTTATTATTTCATAATTTAAAGTTTTTAATAAGCACCCAAAATGACCTTATATGTCGGGCCTTAAAATCCCATTCATTCATTCGTTCTGACGTTCGATAAAAGTCAATGCTGCAAGCGGCATTGGTCTTCAACCAATGGGCTTTTTAAGCGGGTTTTGAATTTGACGTCCCATATTCAACTGCATGAGTCGTCTACAATTTTGCTGATCATCATGACAGACCCCTTTGTTACTTCTGCATATAATGGCGCCTTGTTACCAGATTATCTAGTGTACTGCGACCCTTTCTGTTAAGTCAGATTGGAAGAGATATATTATTGTTTTATATTATATTTCTAAACCTGCCTTTACCATCCCTTCTAGATTATAATTATATATATGTATATATATACAGGGAGAGGGGACTTTTTTTAGGGCCATCATATAGTAGTAACTATACCGTGGGTATGTACGTGTAGGGTCGAGACTGTGCTACACTTAGAAAACATACATTTATACAGACAGCCAGGCAGAGTGACAGACATATATATGGAGAGATAGACGGACATACCTACAACATACATAAACTAAAATACAGATAGACATACACTCAGATAGACATAAATTCAGATAGGCATACATTCAGAGAGACATGAATAAATACAGATATACATACACAGTGTTAGACAAATATGATGATAGTCATAAATATACGGATAAACATGAATACATACACAGTGATAGACATGCATAATGATAGACAAACATGATGATAGACATACATGATGACAGTCATACATAAACAGATAGACATACACATACATTGATAGATAGACATAAAAAGCACATAGACATATAAACATACAAATTGACATACATACGTATAAACATGCATACATGCAGATTGACAGTTACAAAGACAGATAGATGGAGAGACGGTCGAAACTATTTTGGCAAAATGAGAACTTGACCGTTCTGAGCAATTTCTCTCTTGTCACACTGTTTCAAAAGTCATCTGCTGCAGAATTATCATAAAGCGTCTGTGTGTGTGAAATGAATAAGGACATTTAATGATTAGAATACGGACGACGTTTGACTTATGTGAGCACCAGACGGATATTAGTAACATTGTGGAAACAATGGGATACAGCTCAAATCGAACAAATTTTTCTCTTCCAACAATGTTTCAGCTCTGTATTAAAAATACATTTCCATATGTTCAGGTTGATAGTTCCGAAGTAACACATTTTAGTCTTTCATCAAGTAATGGTTATTTTAGCCATTATCGATTTTTAGACTCCGATTTCTGGACAAAATGGTTGTGGAAACAGATACGAAACATGATCAGCAACTTTGCCAGAATGTTTTGAACATTCTCTCATTGAGAAAGACAGATTATCCCGAGTATTGTATTAACAAAAACTGTTTTACGAATCTAAGTAACTGATAAATTCACTGCATTGGAATTTATAAGTAGAAACTGTAGACTAATTTTGAACTGCTAGTGTTAGATGATATTGAAAACATCTAGATGAAAACTTTCTCTCTTTCTCAGAATGTTTTCAGTGTTGTTTAAAGCTCATTTCTAAGTTTCCAGAATTGTCCAATGCAAGCGAATCTTTTTGAATAACACGTCAATGGTTGTAAGTGTAAGCCAGTTTTTAGCAAAGGCTTGTCAATCTAGCAAGCATGGTTTCATCTAGAGTACACCAAGCATCAAGCAACTTTTGCCAGATCTTAAGCTTTGTTTGTACGGTTTTGTTTACGCCGCTTCAACACTGTTCAGCTATATCATGCGTTATATAAAGTTTTATTTTACGGCGATTCCTCGTTAAGTTACCAGTTTTACTAGTCCATTTATCATGCCAAAAACGAGACATTGGTAATGCTAACAGCACAACCCAGACTGCCATGGAGAGAAAGCCATTACTTCCGTTTTTAAAATCTTACGTTTGACCTTTGACCTGGGAATAAACTCGCGACCTCCCGCATCCGATTGATTGTTTAACGCCACTTTAAACAAATGTCCAGTTATATCACTGCATTTCCTGGGTAAGTTACCAGTACTACTGGTCCATTTAACCTGACACCAGCCAGTCAGTCGTAATGCTAACCCCGAAACTCTGAGCGCCAAGGGAGGCAGCCATTACTACATTTTTTAAAGTCTTTGGTATGACCCGGTTGGGGATCGAACGTGCGACCTCCAGAAACTGAGGCGGTCGCTATACCACTACCTCATCGAGGCGGTTTCCCGCATCATATGCGGATGCTCTACCAACATATTATTGAAGCCGTCCAGATTGGTTGCAGTCCAATATATTTAAATTTATAACAAGAAAATCGTTCAAGCTTTAGTTATAGTTGTACACATTATTTTTTTATTATTATTTGCTCTCTTTTAAAAAAAAAGTTAACGGCCGGCACGTGCTCAATCTAACAATTCAATGCAACTTCCGGAATAATTATCACGGTTCTAAATTTCGCGGCACCTCGCAAAGTCGTTCCTTTGTTGGTTGTGTGTAATATTGACATATTACATTAAGAGGTTTCATATGAAATATAAGCTCAATTGACACTGTTTAACTTGTCCCTTTTATTGTATTAAAATATAAATACCGCCTTTTGAAGACTGTGACTAGCTCGCCCTTGGGTCATACATTCACAAAGTCAATTTTGTGCTGTGTTACAAATTATTAAATAAATACAAATATTTAATCTAAAACGGCTCCTTCACAATTATTCTCAAGTTATTTAACAGCATCTTGTATAGGCATTTATCGATGGATTGAAAAGATAATTAAGCCATGTTTATTTATGACGACACACGTATTTACATAGAAACAGATCTCCCGCTGTTTAGTTCATGCCCACATTTTGTATCGAACGTCTACTTGTGAATGAACGCTTTAACATTTTGCCATAAACAGAAGCTTTTCGACGCCTCGGCAGCAGACGACTTTCAAAAAACATTGTGCCATTTTTATTTGAGTTATTTCACAATGTATTCGACTTTATTCAATAATTATGTTTGCATTTATTTCATATCTTTAAAATGTTGTCTGCTGCACAATTGTTGCGTGTCGGAAAGTGGGGTTAAAACGTGTTCCTTATTTTTGGCACACTTAGATAACTAGTCCGTTCGGGCATGCATTTTTTAATTTATTACAGAATTTGCAGTATGTAGAACTGTAAGGCTGTTTCAACCAATAATTGTCCATGTATATACGCATACGTTTGATCATTGTCTGTTCATCTTCTAACTTATACATGTGTTTAAAACCTCTTTATATAAAACGTTAGACTTACGAATATATTTACAATAATGAACTTCAATTAGAATAATTTTACCTGAACTTAATTTTGTTTAAGAAATAGTTGCTTGTAAAACATCTGAGGTAAAAGATGCGAGCCAGTGCACGAACAAATGTATAAGGTGGCATTTCTGAACAGTGTGGGTTAAGAGCATTTAATCAACATACTCAGTTTTATCATAATCTTCACAAGTTGGCAGAATCTTCCAAAAAGTGTGTGTAAGTAATATTTACACGGTGTAGATCTTGATCAAACTGTGTGGATGCACAAGCTGATCTGGACCAATGTTGTTCACAAAAGCCAACTTGTTAATTTTTTGTAAAGATGAAATTTTGAATTATTTGTCATTGACAAGTTGCAGTCTGCTTCAGATACGTTAAAAGGTTAAAGATTTTAAATAATTGATAATGCAAAAGCTAAGGAAAATTTGAATAATTTACGACGGTATCTTCATTTTCTATTTCGACAAAATAGGAATTCTCGTTATATTAGTATCCACTGTCTTTTAAAGTACAATTTATAACAATAACAGAACAATGAATTTGCAAAGAACTTTCTAAAATTGATCATATGTGTATATGTCAGGCGTGATTCAGCAGAATGGTGGCGAGACGTACATATGAGCGTCACTAGATAGGAAAACCAACCTTAGAAGTTAGAGCATTAGAGACAAGTACAGATTCCGACCAGCCTGCGCATACCCGTAAATAAACTTTCTGTCTGACATGTCGAGCGGGTTTGTAACGGATAGCATGGGTGCGCAATATACACAATATACACCACGAAGACTCTCGCGTTGGTTTTCCCAGAGCTCTTTTATTGAATTTAAATTTTATCTCAGCTACGGATGGAAAAAAATACAAAATTATATATCTATCCCTACAACTCTGAAAGATATAAATAAAATGATGATTTGTATAATGTATTACGTGCTTGCAATGTGTTTGAAATAAAGGTTAAGCATTCATTTTAGTGTGCACCAGGGTCTTTCAACTATTTGAAAGACCCTGTTTGCACGTAAGACAACGTCTATTTATACACTGCTATAAATGGTTTATATATTTATCAACGTGTGCATTGTTTTCCAACCACGGATACGTTTTTGTACATTACACCATATTGGACTGGATGTTAAATGTATTAATTATCTTAATGTAGGAATATAAGGATTGATAAATGAAGATTAGCCAACAATTTGAGTTAGAACTACATTCTAAAGGCCAAATGCAATGTCAATGAAGTGTTCGATCCCCGGCTGGGTAATTTCAAAAACTGTAAACGGTAGTAATGGCTTTCTCTCCTTGGTTTGAGGTTTGTGGTGTAAGCACTACGACTGACTCTCTGGTTTCAGGATAAATGGACTAATAGTACTGGTAAGTTACCGAGGTAACGCCGTGACATAACTGAAATGAGCCGTCGCGAAAAAACCAACACTGTGCGTAAAGCATCGACCCGGATCAGCCTAAGCATACCGGGCAGGCTAACCAGGACAGACAATATTTGTCGCCGGTGGATTTCCTGTTTCATGAATCATTACTCGACACCTCTATACCCCTGAGACGGAATGTCCGCCCGGATTAGCCTGCGCAGACTGTGCAGGCTGATCTGGGTCGATACATTACGCAGATACCATAATGTTGGTTTTCTCGTGGGACGGCTCAAATGCCAACCAAGCATTTGGTGTATCATTGCTTACTATATGTCATTAGCATGATTTTTATTTACTACAATATAGCAAGTGTGTACCTAAGTGCCCCAGTTAATAATAACGATAAACGTTTCTTATCATCTGAATCATGTCTTATCTTGGTAATCCTATAGAGTACAATCCGGTGTCAAACGATATAATATGATAAGGGAACACTATTATGTCTCATAGGGAAAACAATATATAGAAAAATATTTTTACAACAATCCTAGTATGCCTAAGTATAAATTCATATCGCTTTTGAACAGCACAAATGTAAAACGTTTGAATATGTTGGCCTTATATTGCATTAAATAATCTGAAAAAGACACATGACATCTTCTTGTGAAAATTAACACTGTTGTTTGTTTGCGTAAATGAACTATGCCATTATTTGTCTTTCGCTTTTCCATTTGCTATTATAATTATTTCCCATAGTTTCCGTGTTACGAGATATACATTTGTTATATTATCACGCATGGCAATGTTTGTATTGTACAAAGATGATGAGCCTATGTGTTCAAATTAATATACAAATGAAAATATTTCTATTTTTCTTCTTCTTCTTCTTCTTCTATTTTTTTCTTTTCTGCTTCCATATCGTACACAGAAAGCACAACCATCGAGCAGTCAGTCTGCACCCCACACAGTCGGACCAGGCTCCGATCACTGGTGGCCCCAATTTAATCCATGTTTTAAATATTGTTTTAGCGTCCGAATCAGTGCAATAGCTATGTGAAGACTGTGCAGCTATGCACTTAGATCCAAACGCCGATTATGATAACAACCTCCATATGTCGGGTAGTTTGTGTCTTGGCTCATATACTGTGTTTCTTGTTATATCACTCGGGCACACTTAGATACAAATGCAGAGCTAGATAGACTGAGGTTTCACGAAAAGCATATTATTTTCACTTTCGGGTTTAATGTGATATTCTTATAAATAAAAATATTTACTACTGGAAAGTCACATCTGAAACAAGATACCCGAAGACGCTTTTGTTTGTATGGTGTTTTACGCCGCATTCAACAATTTTTCAGTTATATAAGGGGTAATTTACAAGTGCTGCTTGTCCATTATATCCTGACACCAGTCAGTCAATCTTTATTACAACCTCATTATCCTAAGCGCCAAACCATTACTGCCATTTCTTGTGGATCGAGTCCGCGACCTCCAGCGCCCGAGGCGAACGTTTGCCATCACAAAAACCGAGGCTCTTTGCTTGTGTGAATATCTTATAAAACCGTAATGATGCATATTTATTTCTTTGCTCTGAGCTGCCGTGGCTGCATCTTGTACAAGACGCATTTTCGGCGCGAGGCATCGATAACGCACAGCGTGTTTAGGCTTATCAATAATATGTATGTTTGATATTATGATAACTGTCTTTTCCAATGTTTATGTTTGTCAATGTTGTCACATTACACACATGTGCATACAATCACCGTCAATCACGTGTATATTAATGATAGTTTGCCCAATGGATATCTGCTTGTGTAAACATCTTCGGCATTGTCAAGAATATGTAGTTGACAAGAATAATTCAGGCCTCGACCTACCACCTATTTAGCTGTATACGTCAATTGCTCTGGACATCAGCCGTGTGTTCCTTAGTAAACACAACGTAAACACGTCTATCAAACGGAACGAAACCTACCTGTTTTATGAATGGAAAACAGGTAGAACATGTTTGGTTAACCGACTAAGGAACGGTATATCGACAAAACCTATATAGGTTTCGCAAAACAGGTTTTGAGTTTTGTGACTATGGAACACAGGGCTGTTCATATCAGTATACGCAAACTATTTACCGTCTATGACCAGTTTATCAAAACGGAGAAATACTTGGCTTCCTGAGTCAATTGTAAAAAAGGGGCTATAGAAGAGTACTAACTCTGCCTTAATGATTGAAAAATCCTCCCCTAACGCGAATTTGTACATTTAGTCTGTTATTGCATTACTCGTCGTTCGGGAATCGGCAAAGGTAAAAAGGCTCATATTGAGCAATATCTCCGTTTGTAACATTGTTTTCAAAAATCATCTGCTGCAATGATGTCAGATACGTCTGTATGAGGCAAATCGTTAATACGTCTTTTAAAATGAAATTGAATTGAGTATCGAACTTAATTCCCAGAAACAAATGTAACCCAGCTGAAAGAGTCCGACCCGAACAGTGCTCGTACTCGGGGCTCCTTGTCCCGTAGCTATAAAAGCTAGCTTTATAGCAAGGTAGTTTAAGTATCCTCTTATACAAACACATAGCTATATAATTAGTGTCTATCTATGGGACAGACCACTATACTACACAAACAAATACTGCTGTGTCGGAAAAGAAGCGATTACTCAGTCTAGTACCCAAACTAATTTCCGTAACAGTTTTCTTATAAATTTCCCTTCCAATCTTTCTCTTACAAATATGTTAGAGGAGAGAAGCTTTTCTCAAACGCTATGAAATCAGCGACAATAAATGTTTATAGGTAAATTATAACTATTAAACTTTCATAGACTGTATGTTTAACCCTTTTCAAAATACGAACGCTTTCTGACGACTATCCAATAACTGTCTTTCCGGAAACATGGTGATGAAATAGATTTTGTTTTTCATAATGTAACAATGTCTTCAATTTTATTCAATAATAATACTTCCGTTTATAGAGATTTTACAATATGTTTTCGAAACCGTCTGCTGCAGATTTATTGTATGTGGGAAAGGTTTAAGTGATCTCACCAAAGTCTAGTGGCCTCGTGAGATAATGCCAACTGGCGGATTTGGTTCGTTTGGTGATAAGGTAAATTAACGGACCAAACGATTTCTCAAGTAAGAAGGAAACACTTTAACAGGCTGTAAAATTCCTTTTAACGCTTTCCCACATACAACAAACAACCTGCAGCAGAAGGCTCTGAAAACATTCAGCCAAAAATATTGAAACTTTCCATAAATGAAAGAACAATTATTGAAAGGATTGAGGCAAAATGAAAAGAATGCTCATAATGAGAAATTACTCATTTAGCCACAGCGTTTTCAAAAGTCGTTTGCTGCAAATGCGACACATTGTGTCTGTATGGGGGAATGGTTAATATCTCCAGTTGTCAGGTAAAAACAAACCTGAAATTCTCCGTAAAAAGGAGATATGTTCTTGACTCTCTTAAACCTTTCCCACATACGACAATTTCTGCAGCAGACGACTTTGAACGTATTTTGTCAAATATAGAAAATTTCCATAATTGAACGGATAACCTATGACAAAAAGTGGAAAACATTGTGGCAAAAAGGAGAAATTGCACGTTTTGTGCAATTTCTTCTTTTGTCACTATGTTTTCAAAAAGCTGTCTGCTGCAAAGGCGTCAGAAAGCGTATATATGAGGGAAAGGGTTAAACCTTTCCCACATACAGCAAAAATGCAGCAGACGAAATTTAAAACATATCCGCAAAATATGGAAAATCTCTATAATTATCGAATACATGAAAACATTGCGACAAAAGGAGAAATTACTCATTATGAACAACTTCTCCTTTTGCCACAGAGTTTTCAAGATTCGTCAACTGCAGAGGCGTCAGGAAGTGTCTTTATGTGTTAACCCTTTCCCTCATACGAAAATTATGCAGCAGACGACTTTGAAAGTATTTTTTGTTTTGTGCAATTTCTTCTTTTGTCACTATGTTTTCAAATAGCCGTCTGCTGCAGAGGCATCAGAAAGCGTCTATATGAGGGAAAGGGTTAACGGTTTAATTGTTGCCTTCAAATGAAACTTTAATATAAGGGTGGACAATGTCTTTTTAACTATTACCAGATCTGGATAAAGAATTATGCGTCCGTCTAATCTGATTGCAAATACGAAATTTGCAACTTAAATTGCTCATGGAATACATTATTTTAGTGTTTTATTGTGAATGAACTCAAATTAGGTCTACGAAGATACTCGCATTGATTCAATAAAAAAAGTGCGAGAAAAGTGAGTTGATAATAACCATAATATTATCGGCACATCAACTTTCCAGCAAAGCATTTGTGTAATTTAGATAGAAAATGCTTTAAAAGGCAACGATCCCACAAACAGATATTTGTTAACGCTCGTCAAAGTTAACTCATCGCGGCGAGAGTAAATAAACATAAAAATGGAAAATACAATATTTGACAAACGAAACCTATGAATGAAGAATGAAACAATGAATTTATTTTCTAACTAAATTAATGTTTGTAAACTAACCGATGTGTGATATTTCCAGTCGTATGCTTTCAACACACCTGAAGAACTGAATTTAATATGAAAATTGGAAATATGATCATGTAACAGAGTTGAAAATAATATTGGAATAGGAGTAATGGATATATGTGGTTTATCAATTACCCTTTTTCTCAAAATCCCTCAATAAGTCGTCTAACGCTGAGGCATCAATAGTCGTTTGTGTTAGGAAAAAGGGATAAACGTTAAAAAAAGGGAAGGATCAAAATTATCATAAAACGATATCGGAATCGGTGTCGCGCGTGGCACACGAACAGATCAAACGAGAAATTTGGTTGGCTGTTGAAATATCGAGGGCGGGTCACGTGGCGATTGCGGTGTTTTTTTGACAGTCGAATTGCAGAATAAATTTATTCGATTATAATCGACGTTTTAGGCGCTTCTTACGATATTAAAGTGTCAAGCTGGCTTCAATCTTTAAACTGTTACAGGAATACATGAGATTTACGTAGATAGGCACCTTAGACCTGATATAAAACTTGAAGTTTACCAGGTACAAAAACATTCATGGAACGTTGAAGCGAACTGATGAACTTAGATTCCATGTTTGACAAAATGTGGATTACAAATCTTCGTCATCAGACAATACGACTTTATTTAGGAGTTACCACAGAAACAGTGTTTTATATCAGTGGAATGAAAAACATTCACTAAATCTTAAACGGGCAAAGGAGTGTTAATTATTGTCACGACTGTTCTTAAAATATTTAATAAGAAATTTTACTGAGTTTTGGGATCATGAATCATTTCATGTATACTCTGGAGGATGATATATTCGATATCGATTACTATGACAGTCCTATTGATTATAGTGATGATTTGGCATCGATTGGTTCCAATGAAAGTGACATTGAAAACAACCCATACACACCGTGTAGCTATATGAGATGTAAGACTAGAGGTAACGGAAAGAAAGTTCTACAGCGGAAAGCGGCTAACCTTCGAGAACGTCGACGGATGAAATCAATCAATGAAGCGTTCGACACATTAAGGACGTGTATACCGACGCGGGAGAGTGTAGACAGAAAACTGTCTAAAGTGGACACAATAAAACTAGCAATGAATTATATAGAGTATTTATCAGAACTTATTAAAAGCACGGACGATTTTTCGCCAACCTCACAGCGATCAGTGGTAGAAAAACAACCAGAAAAGGTTATTCTTGTATGTCAACGAATAGGTAAATATAAATGTATTAATATTTGGAGTCCGAATATTGCCTGTCGAGAGTGTGTACCGCAACCAGATAATTAACCGTCTAAATCTCGCAATGGTCTCTACTTATTCATAACATTGTTAACCCTTTCCCTCATATAGACGCTTTCCGACGCCTCTGCAGCAGACGGCTTTTTGAAAACATAGTGACAAAAGAAGAAACTGCACAAAACGTGCAATTTCTCCTTTTTCCACAATGTTTTCCACTTTTTGTCATAGGTTATCCATTCAATTATGGTGATTTTCTATGTTTTGACAAAATACGTTCAAAGTCGTCTGCTGCAGAATTGTCGCATGAGTGAAAGGGTTAACGTAAGTCATCAATTTGACTCTGATTAACCAGTTTCCGCATACAGCAAATCTGCAATAGCCGATGTTTAAAACATTTGGACACAAATATGGAAAACCTTTGAAAATGATTACTGAAAATAGTTGAAAATACTGTGTCTCTAGAAGAAATTGCTCATTATGAAAGTATTTACATTACTGGGAAATGGCCTTACTGGTATCAGATAAATATTGTTTCATATTTTCTATTCGCGGTCATATTTCGACTCAAGTTTATTCAGATTATTCCAAAATCATTAGTAAATCACATAAAACAGTTAAACGAAAAAAACATTGTATGACGCTAAATATGCGCATCTACTAACTGTTTAATGTATTTGTGAATTTTCTTTAAAACATGTTAACAAAACATTAATTCTGAGAGTTTGGAAATATAAAAACTGATAGAATAATTTTGAAAGATAATTGTAAAACAACCTGCTTTAAATGCTCCTTCAGATGCGTTAAGTAGGGCCTGTATCAAGTAAAACTAACAAACAATGAAGGATTTCATATCCATGCTCAAAATACAGGTAATTCGCTTTGATATATGAACCCTTTCCAGCATGCAGTTGCTTTCTGAAGAATCTGTAGCAGACTACTTTTGAAAACATTGTGATAAAAGGAGAAATTGCTCATAATGAGTCATTTCTCCTTTTGCCACACTGTTTTCAACCTTTTTTTAATAGTTGTTCTTTGATTTATAGACATATTTCATCTTTTTGACTTACATTTGTTCAAAGATGTCTGCTGAAGATTTGTTGTATGTGGGTAAGGGCTAACATAAAACTGTTCTTCCGAATCTTTTCAAACCAATCAAATTGTTCATCAGTATAAGTATACACTAATAATATTATCTTATAGAACTGATATCAACTGTATAAATATCACTTGTATTAATTACTACACTATTGACATTAATATGTAAACTCTCCTGTCCATGTCTTGGAGACGGCCGAGAGCAATTGAACAACGACAAACGGAAATGTACCTTCGTCCCTTTACGAAAAAGAAAGATCCTGTTTAGTTCGCCCTACCGCCAAGTCTAATAAGCACCTCCTCTTGTCTCCATATGGTCG